>CM053026.1:653517026-653596440 GCA_028564925.1 Lithobates sylvaticus
AACCGATGATCTGCTGTTGTAACATCAGTGCCTGACCTCACAAATGCGCTTCTGTAATAATGGTCAAACAGCCTTCCCAGAAGAGTTGAAGCTGTTATAGCTGCAAAGGGTGGGCCAACTCATAGAAATAATGGAAACTCATTCATTCCACAACCATTTATTCATAAGTCCTTCAGTTTATAGTCCATATAAAAAGATTATAACAATGTGATAGGTTGTGTAACCATAAAAAGTCCATCCACAAATGTCAGCCTCCACAAGGGGATTAGAAGCAAAATCCAGCAGGAGCTACAGAGTATAAAAGAGAAGAGAGGCGCCTCTAAGTGTAGCAATATGGTTACATTTAATGAAGGTACAACATTTAGCAACTGACATGGTTGATGATTAAAAGAGGCACATCTAAGTATGCAGGCATCCGGGGTAAAGCTGTCCGCATAGACCATCCTCCGCACCGCCGGCTCTCACCGCTGTCAGTCTGCAATCGTGACCGGGAAGACTTCCCTGAAGTAGAGCGATCTTACAGTGAGGCTTGAACCGCTCGTTGAGCACAGTGTGAAATAGATGATGTTGATGGCGGTGTGGAGGATGGTCTATGTAGACGGCTTTACCCCGGATGCCTGCATACTTAGATGTGCCTCTTTTAATCATCAACAATATAAGTTGCTAAATGTTGTCCCTTCATTAAATGTAACCATATTGCTACACTTAGAGGTGCCTCTCTTCTTTTTTTATTCTGAGTTGTGACATGACACTACTTATCAAGACATCGCTTGTGTATCAAGTCAAAATGTATTAAAAAATGTAGCTTTTTTTTGCAAAACGCTCACAATCCAAGTTACTCTCAAACCAAGGTTTTACTGTATATCTATTTAATTGTTAAAGGGGAGTTCCAGGCATTTTAAAAGTCAGCAGCTACAAAAAGTGTAGTTGCTGACTTTTAAAAAAAATGACACTTACCTGTTCCACGGTCCAGCGATGCGGCCGAACGGGGTGTCGCTCCTCTCCCCCTCCTCTTCGTCGGCGCCGCCATTTCCACTCTGGGCACCCGGCCGTGACAGCTTTCCTCTTCACGGCCGGGCACGCACGGCGCATGCGCGAGCCGCGCTGCGCTCCCGGAGTGGATAGGCGATCTCCTGGGACCTGTCACGTGTCCCAGGAGATCGCCTAGAGGGAGGAGTCGCCTAGGCGGTTACTGGGCGGAAGGAGGAAGTGGGACAGGAAGTCCCCCTCCTAATGAAGCCCCCACTCCCCCCCCAAAAAAATTACATGCCAAATGTGGCATGTAAGGGGGTGAGGAGTGGTTAAAGCTGGAGTTCCATTTTTAAGTGGAACTCCTCTTTAATGTTCGATATATTCATTTCACATAGGTGTTATTGGCGTTAATTTATCAACAGTATTTCACAGGCTTATTCACAGTTTGGGCAAATCCATTCTATGCAGAATGCCTCATGCTTGCTGCAAAATGCATATTCTTAACCTCATCTTTGCTTAGACTTCTGTCATAGATATTGCCTATACTTCAGCAACACCAGTGGCATTTTGTTATTCCAATTTATACATAGACAAGTAGATAAATGCACAGGTAAAATACACATGAACTGTCTTAAAGTGAATCTAAATAATGTCCTTATTCTCCAAAAATAATTCATATTCATCCACTACTTAAAAGAGATGTATGGTCAAAGCTTTTTTGGCCATACTTGACCCAGAATCAGGCTAAACCCAGCTGTTGTCTGATGTTACAGAGCTACTCCAGGCTCTGGAAGGATCCTGGCAATGTTTTCAGGACTAACCCAGAAGCCTGATCAGCAGCTGGCTCAGTGTGCAACTGAAAGCTGAAGCCAACTTCTCTTGATCTCTCTCCAGTCTCGCACTCCAGTAAATGTTGGAGGGGCAGAGCAGAGAACAGTGACTGACAGTCACTGTCTTCTGCTCTGGCAAGACTGAGAACTGAGTGGTCACTAGTCATGTGATCACTCAGTTCTGGGGATTAGAGCTTGCAGGGGACCTCTGCAGCATCACACTTATGCTAAAGCAGGGAGCTGAGTATGGATGTTTGTTTTTTTCGATTTCAATACATATCCTTTAATGGCCCTTTAATCTGTTTCAAGAAATAGTTTTATTAAGATTTTTTGCTTTCTTCAAATGTCCCCTCCATGGCTTCACGTGATAGCTCTGTACCAGCTTCCTGACAGAGACAGCTGTGGACCATGTCTGCACAATTGTGTGTTGAAATGACCACCTGTAGTAAGGGTAGCAATCAGAAACTTTTGGGCCCCTTACACAGCTTTAAGCCTGGGGACCCCCCCCCCCCCCCCCCTCCCAGAGCCTGACCACCAACATTCCCCAGGGCTTGCCTATGGGCCATCCTACCTAATCCGCACACCAGCCACCTCATCTGTATGCACTCAGCCCCCCAACCCTGTATATATGTCAGCCCCCCCAAACCTGTATATTTGTCAGCCCCCTCACACTTGTATTTATGTCAGCCCCCCCCCCACACCTGTATATTTGTCATCCCCCCAAACCTGTATATTTGTCAGCCCCCCAAACCTGTATATTTTTCAGCCCCCTCACACCTGTATATATGTCAGCCCCCCACACACACCTGTATATATGTCAGCCCCCCCACACACACCTGTATATATGTCAGTGCCCCCCACACACACCTGTATATATGTCAGCACCCACCCACACACACACACCTGTATATATGTCAGTGCCCCCCACACACACCTGTATGTATGTCAGCCCCCCACACACCTGTATATATGTCAGCACCCCACACACACACACCTGTATATATGTCAGCCCCCCACACACACATCTGTATATATGTCAGCGCCCCCCCCCCACACACACACACCTGTATATATGTCAGCCCCCCCACACACACAAACCTGTATATATGTCAGCGCCCCCCCACACACACCTGCATATATGTCAGCGCCCCCCCCCCCCACACACACACCTGTATATATGTCAGCCACCCCCCCCCCACACACACCTGTATATATGGCAGCCCCACATTCACAAATCTGTACACACAAGCCTCTGGTCCCTCCCTGTACACAAACAGCCCCCCTCCCTTTCCTTCACAGCCCATACTTGTAGCTTCCTACCTAGTCCCAGCTTGTTTTCACAAAGCTGACATGTTGCTGGGAAGCACAGTACAGGCAGATCACTGTCACACGAGGGGTGCACATGCACATGGTAGTAGCAGAAATTGAGAAATAGTTTCTGTAATGTACAGCACGGATCCACTTCACCCCCCTGATAGCGGCATTGCCTGTAGTGTTAATCAATGGAGCACGTGACACGATAACAACAGTAGAAGAATACGTATCAGCCTAAACTGAGGAAAAAATAATTTTTTATATATTTTTGGGGGATATTTATTATAGCAAAAAGTAAAAAATAATGTGTTTTTTTCAAAATTGTTGCTCTTTTTTTGTTTATACCGCAAAAAATAAAAACCGCAGGGGCGATCAAATACCACCAAAAGAAAGCTATATTTGTGGGGAAAAAAGGACGTCAATTTTGTTTGGGAGCCACGTCGCACGACCGCGCAATTGTCAGTTAAAGCAGTGCCGAATCGCAAAAAGTGGTCCGGTCTGAAAGTGGTTAATGAATACATAACTGGATTAATTTAGGATTAATTTAGGGTCTTTGTATTTGCCTACTCTCTTACACTTTAGAAGGATACAGGCTGAACAAATTTGTACATGGCGTGCTCATTAGAGCTGCCAAACCTTATTATTTTATGAAGAAAACAAATAAAATACAGAAATGGTGAACTGGGTTTCCTGTATTTCAAAAAGTCCATCCAGATGTTTTTCAATTGTCCTCCTCCTACAGTAAGGTTAAATTAAAAATTTCTTGCACGTTAAATAAAATAGGAATCTCAGTCAAAACTGATAACAAAAACTGTGTTGTAATTAATTGATAAAAGCAACATTTGTAGTATGTTAATATTAGCCCCAGAGAATTGCTGTAGTAAGTGCTGTAATGTGACTTAACTGGTGTTCCACCCACATACACAGGATGCATGAACAATAAACAGATTGTAATATGTATTGTGCAATCTGGCCTTCTTTCAGTTGCTCATTTGTGTATCAGCGTGCGGTTTTGTTTACAGTTTTATTCCCATGTTAAATTTTCATGTGTGAGATTAAGAATTTGCTGTCTTATATATATTAAGATTTTACTTACTTGTACTATTACATGTCATAGGACACTTTGCACTTTTTGAATGGACTGATTGGTTTGGAAACATATTAAATATTTCCAAACTAGAGGAAGTCTGGTGTCATTTTAAACTGCACTTAATTTTCCAGAATAAAAAGTAAATGGAAACATCTCAATTAGAAAACATTTTCCACTTCCATTTTGGCTTCATTGACATCCTATAAAAACAATTTACAGCATTTCAGTATGGAATGAAACATGGTAATTAGGGACCTTAAAGCAAAATGTTTTCTTTTTATTTTGGATATAGCAAGGGAGAGTTATATAACCCTTTTTTTTGTCCTATTATGGAGATTTCCCTTTATATCCTGTCCCATAGTCAAAACAGGATGTGAGAGGAAAATCCTGGTCCTCACCAAAATGTCCCCATTGGAAGACTTCGCATCTGTTCTTGTTCAGATGACAACCCAAAATTTGGGATTTTCTTTCACTTTAAAGGGGGATTCCACCCTAAAGTGGAACTCCCGCTTTTCGGAACCCTCCCCCCCTCCGGTGTCACATTTGGCACCTTTCAGGGGGGAGGGGGGTGCAGATACCTGTCTAAGACAATTATCTGCACCCACTTCCGGGCATAAACTCCCACGGGAGTTTACGTCACTTCCTGTCCCGGCGCGCTGTCTGCCGGGACACACACGTGTCCCGGCAGACAGCGCTGAAGATTCTCATTGTGCCGCGTGACTCGCGCATGCGCAGTAGGGAATCGGGAAGTGAAGCCACTTCCTGATTCCCTCACCGAGAATGGCGCCGGCTACAGCAGAGAGCAGAGCGATCGATCGACCTCTGCTGCCGACACCGCTGGACCCTGGAACAGGTAAGTGTCCATTTTTTAAAAGTCAGCAGCTGCAGTATTTGTAGCTGCTGGCTTTTAAAAAAAAAAATAATGTAAACAGGAAACATTGAGACGGTGAATCTTCATAGTGAGGGCATTCACAGCAATACATTTCGATCCAAACTAAAACAAAAGTTTGTCCTTCAGTTATACTTTAATGAATGTGTCTTTAAGGCAAACCTGTTAAAAAACCCATGTGTGAAAATATTTAGTCAAACCCATTTTATCTGTAAAATGTATATCTTTAGCAGTGCCTGTGCATCTGAACACTGATCTGTTTGAATTTGTGTCCCCTAAAGTCCACTAGGAAACCGATTCTTTCAGTATGGTAATATTATGGGTCACCCACAGATCTTAAAGTGATTGTAAATGATCACCTTGTAAAGCAACCCAGGGGGGAGGAGAAGCAGCAGCACAATGAGCGTCCCAGCGAACGGCTGTGCAGGGGAGGTGTGTCAGGACAAGTCTGATCATTGGAGAAGAGCAGGCATAGCTAGGGAACTGATCATGCGGTGTTCTCCTGCTAAGTGTGGTCAGTTTTTAATTGGAGAGCAGAGGGACTGGCAGGAACACCAGGGCTTTCACACAAAGGAAGCAATACAAAGAGAACAGGATACTTTTTCATACACGTACATGGTACAGCAGGCACATATCAGGAATATGAAATTTTGGGTTTACATACTCTTTAATGGTTCCTCCCTTCAGTCTTCATGTAATTACTGTGCTATACAGTAACATGGAGGTCAGTGGGAGGAACCAGTAAGAACTGTGGAGGACCCCAGAGATTGTCACCCCTGGAAGTATCCGTTTCCCAGTAAACTTTGGGTCTAATGTGTGTGTGTGTGTGTGATAGTGCTGGATCAATAGAAGTAATGCTTGGTTCGGATAGATACACAGTGGAGTGAGTCCTCCTGTAAAGGAGCTAATACGCAATGAAGTTACAATGTAGATGGACCTTGTTCCATTCCCAGGCTGCTACCTCTTTGATACAGACAACAAAACGCTCAGCAGATGACAAAATCTGGGGTGAGTATTGAGGAGTGTGCAGTACAAAAGTTCCTATCACTCAGAAATCTTTTTGCAATGTTTATTGGTTAAGAGAAAAAAGTAAAGTGTGTTTCAAAGGAAAGGCCTCATTCTTCCTCAGGGCTGGAGCAGTAGATGTAATTAGAATCATGAGGAGATGCAAAAGGAGGCCTATTTTGAGGCTTGATAAAGACTGTCAAATCTTAACAGCATTCTGAATAGAGACGGGCAAACAGTTCGAACCGAGCAAAAGTTCGGCCTGAACTTTGCCTGTTCGCCTGTTTAGCGGACGTCAAGCAGAAAGCAATATTTTGGCATCTTTGGGAAAGGCAGTCAGCCGCAAGGTCCACCTTACTGCTGACTCATGGTCCAGCAAGCATGGTCAGGGACGATACATTTAGTTCACAGCACACTGGGTAACTGCTTGCAACTAGGAAGGATGCAGGACAGGGCTCAGTGCTGGAGCTTGTTTTGCCGCTACGTCTCCATACAGCTGGTAAAGATGATGCAAGATCTGTCAGCTCCACCCCCTCCTCCGCCTCCTCCTCATCTATGCCCTCCTCTCCTGGATTGTCCTATGAGCCATGATAAGGATCATTTTTGGTTGGCAACCCTCCTTCACCATAGTTACAAGGGGAAAGTCTCAGAACTCATCCTGTCCTCGCAGAGGGAGCAGAGGATGAAATATCTTGAGGACACTTTAAAGAGGAGTTTATGTAATGCCTTTCCAGACTTTCCAGGTGGGTTACAGTCTCATGGAAAAGCTAGTTTTGAGGCTTCTGTTGGTCAAAGGAGGAGCTGTATACAGCAAGGCCAATTCTTGCTTTCATCGAGAGTACCTCTGGAAGGCTATGGAGTAAAGACACCAACAACACCCAAAGACCAAGTGACAGGGGCATCAAATTTTTTTTTTTTTACAGCAAGGCCAATTTTTCCACAACTGACAGGGGCATCACATTAATTTTTTTTACAGTACTTGTAGGCAGTAAGGTACCAGGAAATATGTAGTCCCTAGAAATTGAAAGTATACAGCAAAGGAGAAGCATGCAGGGAATTCAGGAAGTTGTGAAAAGATATGGCCAAAAGATTGGCATCACTGACAACATGAAAGGACATTTTTCAAGTAAGCCTATTTTGGATTGTCAAATATAACTATTGTATGTATTGCTACTACAATGCTGATGTTATAAAATGAAAGTGTATGCTGGGACCAAAGATTTCCTTTAACAATATTTTACGAAAGAAATAATATGACCCTTTCTATCTTACAAAAGATGGATTATTCATAGGAGGCCTTTCTGAATTTGAGTCTAAAGTTGAACTCTGGGAATGATCATTATCTGTGTTGCATACATTTAATGGTCCAGCTTGGCACAATGTAAGTATGCATAGCTCATACCTGATGGACCACTGGGGAAGATTGCAATCACTGTACTAGTCAGGGCTAGTACAGTGACAGCTGAGATCTTCCATATCCTGCTTGGATTCTGTGCAAAAGTCTTCCCCTCTGCACACTGATCACAGGGGTTACTCTTTCAGCACTGCCTCCATTCAAAGAATGCCTTGTATTTTTTTCAATGACTACAAAATTGTCTCTGATTGGACTAGATGGAGAAAACAGGGTGATATCACAGTCTCCACCTTGTCCAATCTGAAATTGCCTTGTATTTAGTGAAAAAAGGTGTTCTATAAATGGTGACAGTGCCAAACACACTGTGGTCAGTGTGCAGAGGAGAACCAGCTTGCCCAAAATCTTTGCGGACCGGAAGATCACAGCTATCACTGTAGTAGTGCAGAGATATATTTCATCCATTATAGTATGTTTACATTGAAAACGTCCTTTCAGTCCAATAATGCTCCAAGCAGCCAGAGTGATTCCCTCCATGAAACTCTATTATCTGAATGTAAAACACTACTACTACAGCGAATATGAGCGATTCTGGTCTTGATGTTAAAGTGGAAGTAAACCCCCCTATCGTTTTCAGCCAAGGAAGCTGCCATCTTTGCCTCTGTTTAATCTTCAACTGCCACAGTGCTGCACATGTGATCCGTTATGACACCAGCCATTGGATGGTTTGACTGTTTGGTTGAGAGCACAGCCAATGTGCAGTTAGCATTCACGGCATGCCTTTTTTTTTTAGACTGTTAAATCGATGGGTTTACTCCCGCTTTAAGAATTGTGACATTTAACATACCAGGATTACTCATTCCCTGGCAGAAAGATAAATTAATTATTTCATTCATACAAAAAGACTTAGTACTGAAAGACTTTTTTAACAATCATGGGAATAATATTTATAGTAGTATAATAGTATTTATAAATCAGAGAACCGCCAGCAAGACAGCCTCAGACAGCGGCTCTAATTCCAGGTGCTACTGGAGGAGTTTGTCCCAGAGTTGTCATCTTAAGCGGCCGGATACAGAGTGTAGGAGGTCGGGCAGAGCGGTGAATAGAACTGTCCAGAGGAGAGGTGGCTGTCATTAGCAGGAGGGTCATTTTTGAACAAGGAGAGTCACATCCAGGTTTGTTGCATCCACTATCCGGTCTGCTGCCACTAAGTGTAGGAAGATTGATGGGCTTCCTTCTTACCTGAGTTTACTTTACATAAGCTGATGTGACCTTTGTGATGAGGGTCCACCAAATGGGGTAATCGGCTGTACTGTTGGGTGCTGGTGACGGGCCTCCCTATTCCCTGTCTATCCCAGATTGAAATACTATTAAACTTTTGTTCCTGGATTGTCCTTTTAGGATTTAAAACACTACGCTACGCTTACCATGTATTTATAAATCTTGCACCCACTTGGTACCCCATGAAGTGAAATGCCAATGTGTTATCCGAGCTCTGGTCTCACAATTAATTTGTTTTCAGTTTTGAAACAAGAACAGATTACTCAATTTATAAATCTTTAATGCTAAGGTGATAAATATGCAGGAACATATTACTAGGAATGACTTGTTTTCTTGTTAGGAGACCTAGCAGCTGCACTGTATGAAAAGATCAGTACCATGTGTGTGCTCCCATGGGTCACGCTGGCCTTTTACAATATTAAAACAAGGAAAGGTGATAAAAGGTGATAATGAAAGTAGTATCTGAAAGCTTGATAACAACACTAGGGTTGTTGGTTCAAATCCGAACCACAGCACTATCTGCTTGAAACTTGCATGTTCTCCCTGTGCCTGCGTGAGTTTCCTCCCACACTCCAAAGACATGCTGGTAGGTTAATTGGCTCCTGTCTAAATTGGCCCTAGTATGTATGAATATGAGTTAGGGACCCTTAAATTCTAAGCTCCTTGAGGACAGGGACTGATGTGAACGTACAATATATATATATATATATATATATATATTGTGACATTGGGGGATGTCTAGCTCAGTGGTAGATGCCTTTTCAGTAACTTCACAGCGAACAGGAACTTCAGTTTAAGGGCATGGCAGCCCACTTTTATTAAAAAGGAACAAAACAAAAGGAAAGTTCATGCACTTGGATGCCCACACAGGGGTTCTTCTCCCAAAAACAACACACATGGAAAATGCCAAGCCACCTGGCTCTCTTCAGAAGTACTGCCACCTAGGCTTTACACTTCAGCCCTCTTGGCCATATAACTGTACAACCACTGTACCTCTTTTCAGCTTCCTTGCTGCTCAGGCCTTCCACTTCAGGCTCTCCTCTGTCTCCTTAGATGCACAGCTTCAACACACACAGCGTCTATCTGGAAAGCAGCCCCTCACTGCTCTGATCCTCGGTCTTGGGTCTTTGGCTTTCACTAGTGCACACCTGCACTCTGGGTGGAGCCCTGAACCCTAATCCTGACTCTGCTATAAGCCCAGGATCCACCTGTTCAATCAACCAGCCAGACTCCTGGCTGTTCCCAAAACCCGGCCCCAGGATTGGAGATTTACTAGTACAGGGAACTGTACTGTCACATATCCCTCCCCCTTGTTTCGAACCAGAGGGCGAAACACATAGTTTACTTTTGGCACCTATGTGCCAACAACAGCTTACGGAAGTCAAACCCTGTCCAATCTCACTTCTAAAGGGGAACTCAACCCACCACTTCCATTGGGGTCTCTCTCTTTGCCCCCCTGTCACTCTGCTATGGGTTTTGAGACCTTCCTGACTCTTCTTCTGGGTGCATTTCCATAAGGACTTCCTCTCCTGAAATTTTAACAGGGTACCCCTGGTCTTTCTACCAACCCTTCTGCCTCCACACTTCAAGTTTCCTGGTTTCCCAAAACATCTCTCAGCATTACTGTTCTGAGACTGTAGGGGGCCCATTTCTATGGTGTTTATAATGGGACCCCTCTTATTTCTGGTACCGGACTTAGCATTCACTAATTGTTTACCAGGTTTACCTGTACCTTTGGACACCACATTATCATGTACCATTAACACATTACTTGGTTCATCATTGACAGACATATTCAAACCAACATTAGACCTCTCAATATTGCACATGTCAATACCTTTTCCTCCAGCATTTGCTAGGGCAGAGTCTGCAGAGGGCACCCATACTGGAGGGCCGCCATCGCCCACGGGAACCTCACAGGACGTCACCTCCCCTGGGTTCGCCCACTCTGCAGGCAGCTGTACTACCACTTGACCTGTTCTGATGCCATCTGTATTTTTATCCACCTGAATAGACAAGCTCTCATCTGATCCATATACAATTTTTACCGCACTCCTTATCCATTCCCCTGTCTCGGGGACCTTATTAGGTTTGTCACCTAAACCAAACATTGGACTGGGGACCCCAGTCTCTTTAACCACCTTCGTTTTAGCCCTGGTCAAGATCTCTGCTGCTTTCGGGTCCACACTTGGCCCTTCCTTCTCATGTGGTTTTTCCACTGGTGCAGTATACGCGCCCTTTACCGACAACTGACCAGCACCACCTTGGACCAAAGCAGCAGAAATGCTTCCCATCTGGCTGTCAGGAGGTGAAACCACAGACATTTTAGGCTTATTTTCCATTCCTCCCAAGTCTCTTTCAAATAATATTTCTTCTGGACGTAATCCAGCAGAATACGCAGTGGCAACTTTTAACAAAAGTAACAAATTCAGGAATAAACCATTCCTGTCCTGTTCTTTGTTCTGTACAGCCTGCCATCCAGTGCTCCACCTAGTGGTACTCCGCAGTACCAGACCGTCAAACTGTGGAGGAGACAAACTAGTATAGATTGGCTGTACAACCCAAAGTTCAAGCATCTCTTTTAATGCTTTGGTTATAAACCAGGCCCTTGACTCCAGACCCAAGTCCTTCCTGGGGACTTTCATAACACTGGGGATGCAGAGAGACTCACTTGCTGAGACTTGAAAAGTTGCAACGGTTAACGGAACCTCATCCCAGCTGGAGGTAAACACAGCCTGGTGCTCCACCAGAGTGCTGCCAGGTGTTAGACTCATACCCAACTTTTCAGGCTCAGCATCAGTGAACTGCTCCAGAACATTACCAGTGACGTCACTTTGACACTCCATGTCAACCTCAGTTTTGTGGGTCACGGACAATGTCTCTGCTGTGCGCTTGCCGTTCTTTGGTTCAACCTGCTCACGAGGGTTAACCCCTGCAGCAGCCACCGCGCCCTCAGGTAGTACAAGCTGTTCTGCAGTCCCTCCTGCTGGCACAGCAGAAACCGTATCCACCTTATTTTGGTGCATAAAAGCCTTCTCTATTAGGGAGACAAGATTTTTAGCCCAACTATCCCAATCTATTGTTTGTGTGCTCCCTTCAGCGGTACTCAGCACCGATCCATCTGCCCAAGGAGACACATAAGAACAGACTGGCTTAGCTGCAGACTCATTACACAAGTCATTGTAAATCATGTCAGACTGTGGTAACACAGGTTTTAACACAGCAGGTTGCAATACACCATATTCACCACCTTGCTCGGCTGGCGCTTCATAAACCTCACACACCTTTGCATTTTTCACAGGTTGTGTTAACCCACCATTTACCTGCACATTTTTAGTACTAACAGCTTGCACTAACACATTACCATTACACTGTACAGTTCCACTCTGTCCCACCAGAGTGACATTGCAGTTGTCCAGGGCAACCTCCGACTCCAATACATGAAGTGCCCTGGAGATTTCTGAGGACAACTGTGCTGTCTTACCACCAGTTGCTACAGGCAACAGCCCATCTGTAATAACTTTTGCTCTGAAAGAACCTGGGGTTTTCCCAACAGCAGCAAACTTTTCATTAATAGTAACACTTATAGCATTTTTAGCTTTTGCCGGCTGTCCTAGCCCACTGCCAACTTGAGACTGACAGACATTAGACACAACACTTTTAGTCATCAACACAGGTTCTGTTTGGACTTTAACCCCTGCAGTCCCACTGTATAGGGAAAAGTCATTCTCAAGCGTACATTCAGTGGCCCCACTAACTGGGGTCACTCTCACATCATCATGGACAGTCTCGTAACCAGTCCTTTTATACATGAAATCAGCAGTTCCAGCCATCATTTCATTAAAGACAGTCTTACCCACTGCAGTAGTTGGGGTCACCATCTTCATTTGAGTACGTTGTCTTATGAACCAGTCCTCTGCTGCACTTTTACTGGCCAACTTTCCCTGGTGGCCATGGGAGGAAACTACAGCAGGCATCTCCCACTGTTTAGCACCCCCTGCAGGCACAACAGGAAACTCCTTGTTGCTAGGGGTGACTGCAAACATATTTTCACAGGAATCTGGGCCTGCAGAAAAAACTTTTTTCTCAGCAACATTATCTCCAGCTGTATTCCATAACCTAGGGCAAGAAAACACGCCATGCCCCAGCTGGCCACATTCCTGGCATGGTACTGGACGATTCTTTTCCAAAGCGATTCTCTCCTGGTGATTCCCAGCTGGCCGGAATGCATAGGCCTCTCTGTGGGGACGCTGAGCCAAATCTCCACTGCAGCTCCTCCTTTCAGGCACAACTTTCACTCCTGTCGTCATGGGAGACCGCACTCTCCCAGCAGAACTTTGCTGGCTCTCTCCAACATGATGTATCGGCTCCTCCTTAAGCCACTTGCCACGATCCTTCTTAGACATAGCCCATGGTACAGAGACAGCCCGACTGGCTTCCTCTGCGTTGCTATGGGCAACCACTCTGGGCCTCAGCCTTTGACCAGCCTCTTGGACACTCCTGGGACTCAAATCAGGCTTCCTAAACATTGTTGCAGACCTTTGTCTGGCCTTGTCACCTTGTATTGGGGACTGAGACAAAGGGCACTTGGAGACAACATGCCCCCACTCTCTCCTTGCACTGAGGGTTGGCTTGTTTTCCTCTTTATCTGGGTTCAGTGCTGCTAGGTGCCGCTTGCACCAATCCACTGCAGATTCAAACACTGGTGGACTCTCCATATTCACAGTCACTCCACTGCACTTTTGTGCCCTCCAGCAAAAAATTAAGCACTGTCACTTTAAAGCAAGTTGCTTTTCACTTCATGCAAGCTTTCCTCACCTGCACAGTGCACACACAGATTGTGCTGTCTCATGCACACAAACAGTTCATAGCAGAAAAAAAAAAGTTTGACTTTTCATTCACAGGTACACCACCTGCAACACGCAATGCCTTTTGCCTGGCTGCACTTCGACACACAGCCAATGGTTCCTGACTTGAACTCACTGTGGAGCAAGGACCCGGATTCCACCGTCTTGTGCCCGCATTCTCCACCACTTGTGACATTGGGGGATGTCTAGCTCAGTGGTAGATGCCTTTTCAGTAACTTCACAGCGAACAGGAACTTCAGTTTAAGGGCATGGCAGCCCACTTTTATTAAAAAGGAACAAAACAAAAGGAAAGTTCATGCACTTGGATGCCCACACAGGGGTTCTTCTCCCAAAAACAACACATGGAAAATGCCAAGCCACCTGGCTCTCTTCAGAAGTACTGCCACCTAGGCTTTACACTTCAACCCTCTTGGCCATATAACTGTACAACCACTGTACCTCTTTTCAGCTTCCTTGCTGCTCAGGCCTTCCACTTCAGGCTCTCCTCTGTCTCCTTAGATGCACAGCTTCAACACACACGGCGTCTATCTGGAAAGCAGCCCCTCACTGCTCTGATCCTTGGTCTTGGGTCTTTGGCTTTCACTAGTGCACACCTGCACTCTGGGTGGAGCCCTGAACACTAATCCTGACTCTGCTATAAGCCCAGGATCCACCTGTTCAATCAACCAGCCAGACTCCTGGCTGTTCCCAAAACCCGGTCCCAGGATTGGAGATTTACTAGGACAGGGAACTGTACTGTCACAATATATACAGTATCTCACAAAAGTGAGTACACCCCCTCACATTTTTGTAAATATTTTATTATATCTTTTCATGTGACAACACTGAAGAAATGACACTTTGCTACAATGTAAAGTAGTGAGTGTACAGCTTGTATAACAGTGTAAATGTGCTGTCCTCTCAAAAGAACTCAACACACAGCCATCAATGTCTTAACCGCTGGCAACAAAAGTGAGTACACCCCCAAGTGAAAATGTCCAAATTGGGCCCAAAGTGTCAATATTTTTTGTGGCCACCATTATTTTCCAGCACTGCCTTAACCCACTTGGGCATGGAGTTCACCAGAGCTTCACAGGTTGCCACTGGAGTCCTCTTCCACTCCTCCATGACAACATCACGGAGCTGGTGGATGTTAGAAACCTTGCGCTCCTCCACCTTCGGTTTGAGGATGCCCCACAAATGCCCAATAGGGTTTAGGCCTGGAGACATGCTTGGCCAGTCCATCACCTTTACCCTCAGCTTCTTTAGCAAGGCAGTGGTCATCTTGGAGGCGTGTTTGGGGTCGTTATCATGTTGGATTACTGCCCTCTGGCCCAGTCTCTGAAGGGAGGGGATCATGCTCTGCTTCAGTATGTCACAGTACATGTTGGCATTCAAGGTGTCCTCAATGAACTGTAGTTCCCCAGTGCTGACAGCACTCATGCAGCCCCAGCTCATGACACTCCCACCACCATGCTTGACTGTAGGCAAGACACACTTGTCTTTGTACTCCTCACCTGGTTGCCTCCACACACGCTTGACAACAGTTGAACCAAACAAGTTTACCTTGGTCTCATCAGACCACAGGACCTGGTTCCAGTAATCCATGTCCTTAGTCCACTTGTCTTCAGCAAACTGTTTGCAGGCTTTCTTGTGCATCATCTTTAGAAGAGGCTTCCTTCTGGGACGAGAGCCATGCAGACCAATTTGATGCAGTGAGTAGTGTATGGTCTGAGCACTGACAGGCTGACCCCCCACCCCTTCAACCTCTGCAGCAATACGTCTATTTGTCAGAGACAACCTCTGTATATGACGCTGAGTACGTGCACTCAACTTCTTTGGTCGACCATGCCTCGGCCTTTTCTGCGTGGAACCTGTCCTTTTAAACCTCTGTATGGTCTTGGCCACCGCTCTGCAGCTCAGTTTCAGGGTCTTGGCAATCTTCTAATAGCCTAGGCCATCCTTATGTAGAGCAACAATTCTTTTTTTCAGATCCTCAGAGAGTTCTTTGCCATGAGGTGCCATGTTGAACTTCCAGTGACCAGTATGAAGGAGTGAGAGCGATAACATCAAATTTAACACACCTGCTCCCCATTCACGCCTGAGACCTTGTAACACTAACAAGTCACATGACAACGGGGAGAAAAAATGGCTAATTGGACCCAATCTGGACAGTTTTACTTAGGGGTGTACTCATTTTTGTTGCCAGCAGTTTAGACATTAATGGCTTTTTTTTAATTTATTTTGAGGGGACAGCAAATTTACACTGTTATACAAGTTGTACGCACACTACTTTACATTGTAGCAAAGTGTCATTCCTTCAGTGTTGTCACATGAAAAGATATAATAAAATATTTACAAAAATGTAAGGGGTGCACTAACTTTTGTGAGATATTGTATATGTAAAGTACTGCGTAAATTCACTGTGCTATATAAGTACTTGTAATAAATAAAACAACTTTGAAGCTTAAGCCCTTATTTATGGAGAACTTTTTAATGAAGATGCAGTTAAACACTAATGCCGCGTACACACGATCGGAATTTCGGCCAGCAAAACACAGATGAGAGTTTTTCATCGGAAAATGCGACCGTGTGCAGGCTCCATTGGACTTTTGCTGGCGGAATTTTTTGGCGAGCAAAAGATTGAGAGCAATTTTTCAGACGGAAAAAGTTTCTATCGGAAATTCCGTTTGTGTGTATGCAATTCCGACGTGCAAAATTCAGACGCATGCTCGGAAAAATTTTACGCATGCTCGGAAGCATTAAACTTCCTTTTTATAGTGCCGGCGTATGTGTTGCACATCGTCGCTTTATTGACCGTCGGAATTTGGTGTGACCGTGTGTATGCAAGACAGTTTGAGCTGAATTTTGTCGGAATTCCGTTGAAAAAACGGCAAAACCGGTCGTGTGTACGCGGCATTACTGTCAAGAGTTTTCCATATCTGCTTTGCCTACAAGTCACCTAAGTTGTAAAATTTTTTTTAAATGGAGCAAAAATACACTTAGTTGAGTTTGATGTCACTCCTTTCATGAATAAGTAGACACCTAAAATTGTGTCCAGATAAAAAAAATTTTGTGTGTTTTGCTATGCAAATTGGTAAATTTATAATTTTATTATTTTATACTATGAACAAAATGCAGGGATCTAGATGTGTCTGCAAATACTGTTTTTTGCTAAAAGCCTCAAGAGCCCTGAAAACCCATGTAAGCAGTTTATATAGATATGTTTGACCCCTTTCCTCTCATCTCAAAGTGCAGCAAAAGTAAAAAGTAATTGGAGAAAATCTATCTTTAATCAGCATAAAGGGTATTGGTTGTTGGGTGGAGAGGTATATTCTGCAGAGGCACTGAGAGAGGATGCTACCTATAAGGGAAAGGGCTTTAAGGATGATTATGGTGTGTAAAAGCCTTCAGGAGACTTCACTGAAAGAAGTGAGATTCACAAGCAGTCAGGTGCGATGAACCCTAGGAAGAAGGTGAGAAAAAGACCTTATGAACAGATGATAAGACCAGGGGATAAAAGGTACTTAATGTCTGCAGGGATTGGGGACTTTTCTTAGAAGCTCCTGCTCAAAGAGCCCATTGAGTGCTGCAAGAGAAAGTTGGGACACTGACAAATAGGCATGGGCTTGAGGTCTGGACTGAAGTTGAATTTCGCAAATGGGCTGACTAAATGGGTTGTTCGTCTGCAACTTGAGCCAAACCTGAAGCAAAAAGTGATACAAAGGTATTAGAAAAGGTATTATGCGACAGTTTCACACTTGTACTTATTGCTACGAAGCCAGCAGCCACCATCTTCCTAACAAACTTTGAATGTGAACAAAAAGATGGAGAGAGATAATGGCTGACATCACTGACCAAATATGACCATGGCCATATCTGGACAATGGTTTTGGCCATACTTGGTCAATGACATTGATCAAATATAGGCATGACCATATTTGGCCAATGACACCAGCCACCATTCCCCACCGCTTTTTCTTTTTACAAACCAGTTGTCAGACAGAAACTAGTAATTTTGTGAGCAGTAGCCATCTTTCAGTGGGTCGGCAGGCATCATTCAACATGACCAACGAAGATCTGCATTGCTGGATGACATGACTGATAATGCATTAAAATCATGGGACCTTTTTTTTTTTTTTTAAATAAAGGACTTGTCAAAGTATGTTTATTTACTAATAAATGCAATTAAAGTGCAGTGTAGCCTTACTGTGTTAATTATTTTTTTTTTTTTAATTCTTCTTAAACAAGTTTGTGTCTTGTAGTGCAGTTGTTTAAGAATGTTTTATTTATGATTTAAAAGTATATATGGTTATTATGTCACTGTAATATTGCTTAGTGCATGTGGCATATGTAATGTTGTTGTTAGTTTTTAACACTTTTGTTTTTGTTGACTTGAATTGTATAACTTCATATAAATTGATGCACGGTGTAGTGCATTAGGCTGGTATATGTACTGTATATATAAGTGTATATAGGAGAAATTGACACAGTATGGTTGCGCTGCTCTTTAATTGCATTTATTTCTGTAAGAAAACACGTATCAGTGTGAGCAGCAACAAGGTATATTTGTATTATTTCTTTTTTTTTTTTCAAGAAAAAAGTTTATTGAAAAAAATCATAAAATAACATTTACAAATTCCAGACAGTCTACGGCAATCAGAAACCAAGCATAGTTCCAAATTCCAGCACACCGAGTATATACTCGCCCACAAGTCCCCTCTTAAGTTCCCCCAATTAAATTCAAGCTATACACTATAAATTTGCCCGAAGCTTGCATATGCATTCAACATAATAACCATATTACAACAGAATTCTATCCAACACCAGGTCTACTGGGGAAAGCCCTGGGTTGTCCAACCATGGATCCCACAGTTTGTTAAATTTTTGCGGGCGCCCCCTATGTTGGTAGATGTACTTCTCTAAATGTAAGACGTCCTCCATCTGTGGGATCCATTCTTTAAGTGTAGGGAGGTCAGTTGCTTTCCAGTGCCTAAGGATAATTAGGCATTAGGCAATATTTTATAATTATTTGTGCCTGGAAAAGAGCCCTGGCAGAGGCCTGTTTAGAATCCTACTAATCCCAGTGACATGGCCTACCAAGGCAGTAGTGGAGTCCACAAACCCACCCAATACCGATGGGTTTACATGCATAGCTCGGGCAATATTTTGCAGCTGAGCTGCCAGATAGTAAAGCCAAGGGTTGGGCAGTGCTAATCCCCCAGCATCTTTATGTTTCTGAAGTTGCTCCAATTTGATTTGTGGGGCTCTATTCAGCCTCAAAAGGGACTGAAATATTGAGTTGATAATGCAGAACAATTTCAGAGGAATCACCATTGGAGCATTGTGCAAAACAGAAACGAGTTGTGGCATAAGAATCATCTTAATAAGTTTTACCCCACCATGGACAATTCGATTTTAGATCCCACCTTTACATGGCTAGGATGCGTCCCAATAGTGGTGACAAATTGAGGGAGACATACTCAAGGGGATTAGGGGTAACATAGATGCCTAAGTATTTAAAGGAGGATGATACTGGAATGTTTTGTAATGTAGCCTCCTGATTATCCGGGTTGGCGTCTAGGAACATGATGGATGATTTAGTCCAATTAATAACCAGTCCGGAATATGTACCAAAAGTGGATATGACTGACATTGCTTCCCGCAAGGATTCCGATGTATCCCCCAGGAGAAGCAGGGTATCCTCAGCATAAAGCATGATTTTCCCCTGTAAGCTTCCATATTGGAATCCACGGATACTGGAGTTAGAACGAATCATAGCTGCCAATGGCTCTATGGCGATAGCAAAGAGGAGATAAGACAAAGGACACCCCTGCCGAGTGCCTCTATGCAAAGGGAAGGACTCTGACATTCGTCCCGCCTCTCTGATCGCCGCCACAGGGGCATTATACAACAATTGAACCCACAACAGGAACATGTCACCAATACCAATACCAAACTTACCCATAGTTGCCCAGAGGTACTGCCACTCTATACTGCCGAAGCCCTTATGGGCATCCAATGACAGCAATGCCCTGTCTCCAATATTATCTGCTGGGGACTGTAAATTAAGAAACAGGTTAATCGCTGTTGATTTCTGAGGCATAAAGCCAGCCTGATTTCCTCTATAAAGATGCCTCTGAGAAAGGCTTTTAAGGTATCCCAGACAATAGCTAAATCCGGGTGGGCAGCATGATTCCGCCAGAAATCAGATATTTGAGCTGCTATCTTGGCATGAGAAGTAATTTATGACAACCAAAATGCATTAAGCTTCCATGGCGTACGTGGTAGTGCCATTGCAGGTTTAGCATTTAAAAAGACAAGTATGGGTGATCTGACACGCCACGTACACCATATTAGATGTCCTGTATGAGGGGCACTACTGAGGGAGTACACAAACAGAGGTCAATTCTGGAAAGAGACATGTGCATCTTGGAGAGGTACAAAAATAGTTTTTGCTGATGGTTACGGCATCGTCATGGATCCACCCATCGTACTTCTACAAATGTCAATAATGCTGTACGATAGACATTGCGACTGACAGCCAAAGGAGGGTGTTTATCAAGTACTGGGTTCAAGTAGCAATTAGGGTCTCCTACTACAATTAAAGGGACTTCTGGGCTGCCCAGCTGGTATGTCAAAAGATCTCTTAGGATAGCAGGGGTGAAAGGCGGTGGAACATACACAGCTGCAAGTATACATTTCAATTGAAATATTCTGCACAACAAAAACACATAACGCCCTTCAGTATCTATCAACTTATCAAAAAATTGTAAATCCAGGGACCTCTACACCAGCACACTCACACCCCTGGATTATGAGATATGAGTGGAGTGGTACACCCAGCCAACCCAGGTGAAGTTCACACAAGCTAAAGTGTCAGATATCAAATGAGTCTCTTGTAGGGCACATATTGCAGGCAGGAATTTTTTTAAAGAGATGGAGACCATGGTGCATTTGAGTGGGTTTTGGAGGCCCCTAATATTCCACAAAACAATGGGAACTGCAGTCATTATTAATAGTCACGTTTATATCAATGAAGCGAGCCATGGTTAGAAACACATAGTAAAGCACCAAGATAGATCCCTGCCCAGCCAAACACAGGGGGTATTGGGATGAACCATTATGAACAAGGCATCTCATCTGTCCCAACACATTGTGTGCAGACAAGGGTAATATCACTTGGCGAGTGGGCTGGACCATGGAACTTCATAGCCATACTTTCACAGACTTCTGGAAAAAATGACTACTAGTAACAAGAAAATAGTAAACAGGACTAAAACTGTTTCCACCAATGAGCAGGATTGGCAAAAACCATGAAATCAGACCGAGACAGAAGTACAGTTAAATCACACTTGTTTAAGTGTGGATCCACCCATGGATCCACCCATCGTACTTCTACAAATGTCAATAATGCTGTACGATAGACATTGCGACTGACAGCCAAAGGAGGGTGTTTATCAAGTACTGGGTTCAAGTAGCAATTAGGGTCTCCTACTACAATTAAAGGGACTTCTGGGCTGCCCAGCTGGTATGTCAAAAGATCTCTTAGGATAGCAGGGGTGAAAGGCGGTGGAACATACACAGCTGCAAGTATACATTTCAATTGAAATATTCTGCACAACAAAAACACATAACGCCCTTCAGTATCTATCAACTTATCAAAAAATTGTAAATCCAGGGACCTCTACACCAGCACACTCACACCCCTGGATTATGAGATATGAGTGGAGTGGTACACCCAGCCAACCCAGGTGAAGTTCACACAAGCTAAAGTGTCAGATATCAAATGAGTCTCTTGTAGGGCACATATTGCAGGCAGGAATTTTTTTAAAGAGATGGAGACCATGGTGCATTTGAGTGGGTTTTGGAGGCCCCTAATATTCCACAAAACAATGGGAACTGCAGTCATTATTAATAGTCACGTTTATATCAATGAAGCGAGCCATGGTTAGAAACACATAGTAAAGCACCAAGATAGATCCCTGCCCAGCCAAACACAGGGGGTATTGGGATGAACCATTATGAACAAGGCATCTCATCTGTCCCAACACATTGTGTGCAGACAAGGGTAATATCACTTGGCGAGTGGGCTGGACCATGGAACTTCATAGCCATACTTTCACAGACTTCTGGAAAAAATGACTACTAGTAACAAGAAAATAGTAAACAGGACTAAAACTGTTTCCACCAATGAGCAGGATTGGCAAAAACCATGAAATCAGACCGAGACAGAAGTACAGTTAAATCACACTTGTTTAATAATAAAAATAAAAAGAACAAACATAGTCAAAACATAGTCAAAGTTCAGTAACAGGAACGGATAGTCAGCAAAGCCAGTCTTTAAACAGGAACGCAGGCGATAGTTTCTTGTGATGTGACCAAGGTGAAGGCAGAGCTCCTCGGGACTGGACGCCTTAAGTAGGCAGGACTGACGAGCAGGATCATCAACAGCTGAGTAACTGTGGAGAGAGACGGGAGTTGGAAATTAGCCGACAGCTGAGCGGCCAGCTCAGAGAAGGAAGGGCTGAGCCCAGCCTTGACAGGGATCTTACATGCTTCAGAAAGGTTATCTGTAGTGATCCAACTGTTAGAGAGGAGGAAACAACTGCAAAAGTTAACAAACACAAACAGTATTGCCAACATGAGGTTACATCCCGTAACCCAACTTGTAATCCACTGGTAGCTCTTGAAAGTAACCCTGATACCAAGTAGGTAACAGGTAGCACTTGAAGAAATGAAAGCAGAGGCAAAACCAAGCACTCTCCCCACTGAAAACTTAGGATCTCAAAAGGAAGCATAAGAAGGATAAGAGCGGTGTACTATTTCCATTTGACCCGAAGCACTTATCAGTCACCCTCTGCCTCCACATGGCCAGCTTGTCGGAACAGATGTTCATTGGCATCCAACCACCCTGAAGCCTTCGTTGCTGTTTCAAAAAAGGGATATGCCCCCTGACCGTTATACAGAGTTTAGCAGGATAAAGCATAACGTATGTTGCTTACAGGTGCGGTAGCCATTTTTTAACATCTGCGAACCAGGCCCTGCGTCATTGAAACACTGCAGAGAAATCTGGGTAAAAGGAGATGCGGGTTCCGCTATGCATAATGTTCCTTTTCTCCCTGGCTAATCGTAAAACAATTAGACATGTGCACACTGAAATATTTTGTTTCGGAATTTAGTTTTAGTCTGAACAATACATTTATTTAGTTACTCCCCAAATTCATTTTTATTTACTTTGTTTCGTTAAAAAATGCATTTGTCCGAAAATCCAAAATAATCAAGGTCAAATCTGTCATGTCGCTTATGTCATGTGGCTGTCATGTGGCTTATGGTGTCTGTCGAAAGTTCTAAGATGATTCGACGGAGCAGCTAAACTGTACAACGCTGCAATCATACATTTCCGGTAGAATGTTCCGCCTACAAGCTACAGTAGAATTCTAATGTTGTATGACACTAGTAATAATTATATTTATTAATTATTATTACTAGTCAACCAACATTAGAATTCTTCTATAGCCTATGGGCAGAGCATTTAACCATAAATGTCCGCTTGCGCTGACTGCTTTGTTGAGTCTTCATGTCGAATGTTTTCTCTCTATGTCGAATAATCTTGGACTAATAGAGTTCTGGGAACAAGATTAGAGATTTTTTGAAAACATTCTGGAAGTAACGGGTGCGTAAAAATCGTTTTTTGGGTGTGGGTGGCGCCTTCCCACCGTAACCCTATAGAGGTAATCTTGCTGAAAGCAAGAATTGGCCTTGCTGTAAAAAAATTACAATGATATGCACCTGTCAAACAGGTGCAGAAAAATCTCGAAATGCAGCGCACATTCTCTTCTTCTAAGCTACTTTGCTGGTGATACTGATGGAGTTCTGACAAACGTATTTTAAAAGGCTTTTATTTTCTAGCGATATCAAGAATAATATTATTATGCTTGTTTTTTTATTTTTTGGGCAAGTTACTACAACACCATTATCCCGTAGTTTTTAAGATCAAAGATACAACTATGTTGGTGTCCCTTGTTAATTTTATATTGTATTTTTTAAAATGTAACTGCCTACTCCCAAACTGTCATTTGAAGTAAAACACAGCCAAGTATTATTCTCCACAATTTTCTTTTATTGTGCATTAAAAAAAGAAAACAAATAAAATTAGACATGATATCTGCCAATAGAACTTAACCAAAAAGTGCATAATATGCATCCAAAAATATAGAAAATATAACAAATCAAATCATTATTCAACAAAAAAATAAAATAAAAGCCTCATGCGTGTGTCCTGCTTCTTAATATAGGGGGTCAACAATACCAAGAGTTGGTGAAAGCAGGGGTCCATCATCCGGAGATAATTACGGAAATCATCAGGATTATTCTCCCGGAGCTCCCGCAGCAAGGGCATATGACATACAGTAATTGGTCACGATTAATAAAGCAAACAATTTTTGGTCCAAGAAATCCTCCTCCTCCTGTTCCTGGACTGGACTTGGGTCAGAACAATAACTCCAAGGCCAATAATAAATAACAGGTTATCTCCTCTCATTCCGCAACATGTATGGTCGATGAACGGCCATTCAGAAACGAACTGAAAAGCGCAATGCAAAGCGTGCAATGAAAAGTGTGAATCGACACTCACCAAACTTCTGCAACATGAAATTAGCAGAAGGAGCCCAAAGGGTGGCGCCTGACAATTGAACTTTCTCTTAATCGGCTTGCAGTACTTATAGTATGTCACTATGTTCATGTTTGTTGGCAGACAATTGTGCACCATTTGTATGCAAGACAAGTTCACGGCACACGCCCTTCGGACAAAAATCTGATGCTTTGTCTGCGGAAAATCCGATCATGTGTACAAGGCTTATCTAACTAATAGCAGAGAACAGAGCCCTGTTCTCTCTCTCCCCACACCAAAATCACACTGAAAATGGCTGCCATTGAAAGAATACTTTTATACTGTGGGGCGGGAATGGGCCATGATTGGATAAAGTCATGATGACAGTGTCCAATCATGACTCTGACACTGCTCTGTGCCCTGATTGGCTGAAGCTTATACTGCTTCAGCCAATTAGGGCTTGCAATTCACTGTTCAGCGCCGCAATGCATTGTGGTCGGTTCGGGGGCCGAACAAATGGTCGGACCCGTTTGTTCGGCTGTTTCCCGAACGACCGAACAGCGAAAGTTCATCCCATACTTATGCTAGTAGGTGAGGTTGAAAAAAGACACAAGTCCATTAAGTCCAACCTATGTGTGTGATTATATGTCAGTATTACATTGTATATCCCTGTATGTTGTGGTCGTTCAGGTGCTTATCTAATAGTTTTTTGAAACTATCGATGCTCCCCGCTGATACCACCACCTGTGGAAGGGAATTCCAAGTCCTTGCGGCTCTTACAGTAAAGAACCCTCTACGTAGTTTAAGGTTAAACCTCTTTTCTTCTTATTTTAATGAGTGGCTATGTATCTTGTTAAACTCCCTTCCGCAAAAAAGTTTTATCCCTATTGTGGGGCCACCAGTACGGTATTTGTACATTGAAATCATATCCCCTCTCAAGCTTCTCTTCTCCAGAGAGAATACGTTCAGTGCTCGCAACCTTTTCTCATGACTAACATCCTCCAGACCCTTTATTAGCTTTGTTTCCAGTACATCCTTCCTGAGGACTGGCGCCCAGAACTGGATAGCATACTCTAGGTCGGAGTCTTGTAGAGCGGGAGAATTATCGTTTTATCTCTGGAGTTGATCCCCTTTTTAATGCATGTCAATATTCTGTTTGCTTTGTTAGCAGCAGCTTGGCATTGCATACCGTTGCAGAGTCTATCATCTACTAGGACCCCCAGAATCCTTTTCCATCCTAGATTCTCCCATAGGTTCAGTGTATAGATTGCATTCCTATTTTTTGTCACCCAAATGCATTATTTTACATTTTTCTACATTAAACCTCATTTGCCATGTAGTTGCCCACCCCATTAATTTGTTCAGATCTTTTTTGCAAGGTTTCCACATCCTGCAGAGAAGTTATTGCCCTGCTTAGCTTAGTATCATCCACAAATACAGAGATTGAACTGTTTACCCCATCCTCCAGGTCGTTTATGAACAAATTAAATAGGATTGGTCTCAGCACAGAACACTGGGGGACCCCACTACCCACACCTGACCATTTTGAGTACTCCCCATTTATCACCACCCTCTGAACTCGCCCTTGTAGCCAGTTTTCAATCCATGTATTCACCCAACAGACCTTATTTTGTACAGTAAACGCTTATGGGGCACTGTGTCAAATGCTTTTGCAAAATACAGATACACCACATCTACGGGCCTTCCTTTATCTAGATGGCAACTCACCTCCTCGTAGAAGGTCAATAGATTGGTTTGGCAAGAACGATTATTCATGAATCCATGCTGATTACTTCTAATAATACAGTTTTCATTACTAAAATTGTGTATATAGTCCCTTATCATCCCCTCAAGGAGCTTGCATACTATTGATGTTAGGCTGACTGGTCTGTAATTCCCAGGGATGTATTTTGGGTCCTTTTTAAAGTAGACTGTCAGTAAAAATTAGGAATAATGGTCTGGCAATTACCTAAGTTCCCTAAGTACCCTCAGGTGCAAGCCATCTGGTCCCGGTGATTTATTACTGTTAAGTTTCCCTAGTCTAATTTTAATTCTGTCCTCTGTTAACCAGAGATGTGCTTCCTGTTATGTGTCATGAGGATAAACACTGCAGTTTTGGTTACTGAAGCCCCCCGATTCCCTCGTGAAGACTAAGGCGAAAAAAAAATTCAATATCTTCGCCATCCTTTGTAACCAGATGTCCTTCCTCATTCTTTATTAGGCCAATATGGTCTGTCCTCCCTTTTTTACTGTTTACATACTTAAAGAATTTCTTGGGGGGGCGTGGCCGACCATGGATGGCTGAAGACGCACACTACTGAGCTCCGTGCCTTCCCGACAGCGGCAGGCTATTTAAACACACAGCGCACCCGCGATCCTCATGGCAGCGACAAGCTCTCACCCCGCTGAGCCCACAGACTTGCAGCAAGGCACCATACAACGGTACCTGCTGAGAACGGCGCCGCTCGATCCTCGGACCCCAAAAGACAAGATGGCGCCCGGCCGCAGCACGGGGAAGACCAAGCCTCCTCCTCCCACTCCAGCAGCAGTGCACCAGAGAGAGGACAGCATCGAAGGACCCCACGATCCCAGAGGAGAGACCTCAGCCTCCACTGTGCGGTCAGTAACACCACATGACACAGACACAGGGGAATCCCAGGCAGGCACACATCATCTGCCAGGGGAGCCCATTAGATCTGAAGCCACAGCCCTCCTCTCTGCTTTTAGAGCAGATTTTGAGTCATGGGCAGGCAAAATGGAGGATTCCCTGCATGTGGAACTAAATGCCCTGAAACAAAAAGTCACAGCTAATGAGGTAGCAGTGTCAGCCCTGACTAGTACTCAAGACGACCACGAGACACGGTTGACAGCACTTGAATCCGCATCCGCGACACACCTCCGTCGCTTGCGCCACCAGCAACTCCGCATAGAGGACAGCGAAAACCGTAGCCGCAGGAACAACATCAGACTGCAAGGCATACCTGAAGCAACGTCAGGAGCAGACCTGAAACCCACTGTCATAACCGTCCTCAATAAAGTATTGGGAAGAGAGTCCTCATCACCAATCGAGCTGGACCGTGTTCACAGAGTGGGGGGGCCGGGGGTAGCCCAGGATGGTCGCCCACGAGATGTTCTCTGCCGGGTCCACTACTACACCCTAAAGGAGGAGATAATGCGGAAGGCCTGGAGCCTGGGCCCGGTGGACTTCTTCGGAGCCTCAATCCACCTGTTTCCAGATCTGTCCCGCAATACGCTGTATATGCGCCGTGTGGTGCGTCCTCTACTTGACCTCATACGGCAAGCCGGGGCTTCCTATACCTGGGGCCACCCCTTCAGCATCAAGGTGACGCGAGGAGCCAACAGGTTCGTGCTGTCAGACCCAGACCAGCTGTCTGAATTCTTTCTCTTCCTTGAGCAAGAACCGGTTGAGGTCCTGAACTGGCTGGATCCCCCAGACGACCGATCAAGACAGATGGGTCTAGGCCCATTCCCACAAAGACGTAGACGTCCCAGGTCCAGATCGGTATCCTCCGGCCGTGGAATAAGACAACCTACCTCTCCAGAAGATTGATCCGGAAGATTATGGGAGTTCACAGCCTTATCCCCTCCCTCCACACCATCTAATTCACCGGGTGATCCAACCGGATTCGACGCATTCCTGGAAGGAGTGCCCTACCCTCTGAACCCCGATTGTGACATCTCTCTTGCAATCCATGCCCTCCAGCAAACTTGGTCAGGTACTGTTTGACTACCAGGGGACGGATCTATCAGTTCTCTTCCTGCCCTTTGCCAATACAATTGTCTGGCTGGGGCTGGGGTTCGGGTGAGAACACGGGTGATGGACTCATGTGTTCCACGTTGTGGCGGGCGTTAGGCCACGCCAAAATGCGCTAGATGCTTTTGCATATGAGGTTCCCACATATGATGTTCCACCCGGTTTCATGCTGTCCCACTTCCCAACCCCCATGTGATATATGACTGTGGAGGTTTACTGGGGTGGGTGGATCGACTCGGGGAGGAGGCATGGCCTCCGGTCCTGATAACTCTGCGCTGCAGGTGTTGCAAGTTCTACGCCTGCGGCGGGCTTGGGTGCCTCTCCGGGTTGATCCTCCGCTATCCCTCTCTTCCTTCTATTTTCTCTCGGTCAATTGGAGCCAATATAATTTGTCTATTGTATGTCCTCCTAGGTTACATGATCGGACTTAAAACCCATGTCAAGTTGAATGCTGTTGTTTATTGTCCCTGTGATTGAGGTTATATATACTATGTAAATAGTTGAGTAACAGTATACTTGTAATACCTAAAACACGGGCTCGGTGTGGTGAGACCAAGAGCCAGCTGTCCCCTCATAGATAAGAGACCACACATCCCCCTATCTCTGTAATGGTGGGAGCCTACAATATCTTTCTAGGTCGACTCCTCTTGGAAGTGGCTGCCATATGCCTCGTACACGGGTCAAATATCGGGTGCGCCTAATACACGATGCCCAGGTCAATCCATCTCGACCTTTCTTCCACAGTAGGTCTGGCACAGTTTGTGCCTAGAGCATGACATTTCACGCAGTGTTTCGCCCTTGCGAACACTTTAGTACTCATAGACGCTTCTTCTTAAGTGTCTTCCCATCTTGAATCTACTTTCCCCTTTCCTTGCACTTTCTTCTCCCCCTCCCCCCCCTACCTCCTTCTCCCCATTCCAATCCTCTGTTCTATACTCTGCTCTACCGCCCTTCCTCCTAACCCCCTATCAAATTATTATCCTTTCCTTTTTTTCTCTCCTTCATTTTTCTCTCTCATTTTTCTCCCATTTATTTCTTATAGAGCTCTTACGCACTCCAGCATGGCTCACACAGTGACTTCTCGCCCGCAATTAAAATACTGTTCATACAATGTGAATGGTCTCAACATTGCCTCGAAACGTGGGCAAATCCTTTACCAGATGCACAAACGTCAGGTTAATGTGCTTTTGCTACAAGAGACCCATTTCCAATCTGACTCCACCCCTTCCTGCTCCAACAGATATTTCAATAGATGGATTCACAGCACCAACCCGACACAAAAATCCAAGGGAGTATCCATTGCTTTTCATAAGTCACTCCCTATTGAACTTCTCGATCATATGGCGGACCCCCAGGGAAGATATGTTTTTGTGAAAATTTCCATATGGGGGACAAAATTTACAATAGCCAACATATACCTGCCTAATACCCACCAAATTCCATCGGCCCTGCAGTACTTAAGGACATTGGCGGATTTCAGGGAAGGCAAGCTCATACTCGGAGGAGATTTTAACACTCCTCTGGATCCACTTCTGGACTCCTCGACATCCCGCTCTTCCATAACTTTTCCTAAGTTGCGGGCTCTGAAACGTGCCATCTACAATATGCATCTTATTGATGTATGGAGGATACTGTATCCTAAATCCCGAAACTACACCCACTATTCACACGTTCACCAATCATACAGTCGCCTTGATTATTTTCTGATCGACCATGGCTGTCTAGATTGGTCCCCAGAATGTGAAATTGACCCTATGGTATGGTCTGACCACTCTCCCATATACCTGACATTCTCGATCCCCTCCACTCCAGTGAGAGAGTGGACATGGCGGCTAAACGACTCGCTACTAGCAGATCCAGGGTGTGATGCGCGGATCTCAGAGACCATTTAAAATTTTCTTGCCGATCACGCTTCAGATGACACTTCACCAACCATTAAATGGGAGGCACTAAAGGCGGTTTTGCGGGGCAGTTTTATCCAAATGGGAGCTCGTCTGAAGAGGGAACGCTCGGCCGCGATAGATACCGCAGTACATAAACTTAGGACTCTGGAGACTACCCATAAGCGCTCTCCAACAGTAGAAACGCTTGCAGAGGTCTCCTCCGCCCGCACACAGCTCAGGGAATTATACGAAGCGTCAGCCCGTACGTTTGCAAACAAACTTGCCTTTCACCAATACCAGTTTAGAGACAAATGTGGTAGATCGTTGGCCCGTACGCTACACACTAAACAATCCACCACCTTTATACCACACATACAGGACAAATCTGGGGAAACTGTTTCCTCGCCTTCTAAAATGGGCCAGATATTCAGGGATTTTTACCAATCCCTGTATAACATACCTGCAGCAAGCCCCACCGAATCTATCCCTACTACGGCGGAAGCCCAGACCTCATATATTTCACAGACTGCACTACCCACTTTAGATGACGAAACGATAGAGGACCTTGAAGCATCAATCTCGGAGGACGAAGTCGCTCGTGCCATTGCAGCTACCCCATCGGGTAAAAGCCCTGGCCCTGACGGCTTTACTCCAAAATTTTACAAACAATTTGCCCCCCTCCTCACCCCCTTCTTAACAAAAGTGTTTAACTCCCTCTCCGAGGGATCAGCATTCACCACACAAACTCTGGAAGCACATATCTCCCTTATCCCAAAGCCGGACAAAGACCCGACTTTATGTGCAAACTACCGACCTATATCATTGATAGGAGTAGATCTGAAGGTGTTTGCCAGGGTGTTGGCAAACAGAATGCAGCCATTGTTGCCCCACCTAATACACCTGGACCAGGTTGGCTTTGTAAGTGGACGAGAGGCACGAGACAACACCTTGAAAACACTTCTCATCACAGATTATGCCCGCACCCACAATATCCCATTGTGCCTCCTCACAGTCGACGCGGAGAAGGCCTTCGACCGCGTCGACTGGCAATTCCTCCGCCTATCCCTACAACAGATAGGATTGGGCCACAACATGATCTCCAGAATAATGTCCCTCTATACCTCGCCATCCGCTAGAATCAGACTGAACGGATCCCTATCCCCAATTTTTTTTTTTTTTTCAAATATGATTTTTATTTATTTTATGAACAAAGAAAAACAGAGAAAAGGTAAAAGACAGATAGGCACAATTGATCATGTCTTGTGTAAGGATTACAATGCTTTTACACAATAACAACATCATATACACTTTGGCTTACAGTATGTCAGTCCCGTTGTCAGTGCCTCCCAGCAACCCAGTGGCCCATTCCACTATCAGGCCCCTGGAGCGGGCTGTGTTTCGGTTCCTTGAACTGGAGCCTGGCTTCCTCTTTGTAGCTCTTTGTAGGGAGAGCTCAGTGTGGACTTTCGGCAGCTTGTCCTATCTTTATTCGTAGAATTGTGCCGTATGTGGAGATTGGAGTATAGAGAATAGAAAGGCTAGAAAGAAGAAAGTGAGAGAGAGATGGGGAGGGTTAGGGAAGGGGGAGAGGGTAGTTGGGGGGGGTAAGAGGGGAGAGGGGGTCCAGGGGGGGGGATTAGCTTACTGTGTTCTAGTCTGGAATTATTGTTCATTAAGTAGCCAGAAGGGCCATGCCTTCTTCAGAGAATATGTACATGTTCCATAACATCCATGTCTGTGAGTGTAGTTCCTGTTTGTTCTGTGCTGTGAGGACTAGATCCTCCAGTCTCTTGATCTCCTCCACTCTGCGTATCCACAGCCCTATCGTTGGCGGTACTCTCTTTTTCCATAAGAGAGGGATGCAGGATTTGGCTGCATTCAGTAGGTGCCTTATAATCATTTTTTTGTATTTTTTAGCTGGTATTGTAGTGGCGTGCAGTAATATAAAGGCTGGGTCGTCACTGATCGGGTAGTCCGTGAATTTCTGTATGATCTCTCGGACTGAGGACCAGTAGCTTGTTAGCAGAGGGCAGGACCAAAAGACGTGGAGGAGGGTCCCTTTATCTGTTTGGCATCTCCAGCATCTGTCTGACGTGTCAGGGAAATACTTGTGTAGTTTATCAGGGGTATGGTACCACCTGGTAAGAATTTTGTAGTTGAGTTCTTGCAGTTTTGTACAAATGGTTGACTGTAGGGAAAATCTAATGATCGCTTGTCTTTGGGCGTTGGAGAACGTGTACCCTAGCTCCGTCTCCCATTTATTTATGAAGGCCAGGTCGGGGGTTTCTATCGGGGAGTTGAGTAGGGCGTATGTTTTGGACAGTACTTGAGGTAGTGGTCCCTCTTCCGTACAGTACCTTTCAAAGGTCGTCAAAGCCCGGTTGAACTGTGTTGGTCGGGGGATTGAGTGCAGAAAGTGGTGTAGTCTCATTGCTTTCCAGAACGGTAGTTTGAAAAGCCCTGCCTCGTCCATGAGAGATTCAATGGATGGCCATGTCTCGTTTACCAAAAAATGTAGTGCTCGGTCTCTGCCGATTCTAGTTAGTGTCTCATATCCCTCTTGTTCCATTCCGGGTGGGAATGCGGGATTGCCTAAAATTGGATACAGAGGTGAGTTTTCTGTGGATATGGGTGTTAGCAGTAAGGTGGATGTCCCTATCTTCAGTGTCGTTCCTATGGTGGGGTGTGTTTTAATTATGGGGGGCAACCTGTCATAGCACCATACCGCCCCTTTTAATGAGGGTAGGCATTGTGCTTGTTCCAGTTGTACCCACAATTTATTTCTGTCATGTCTGTTCCAGTCGATGATTCTACCCAGATGTACCGCCCTGTAATAGTTTTTCAAGTCTGGGAGTGCCAGGCCTCCCTGTGTTTTGGGTAGTGTAAGGTATTGTCTGCGGAGTCTCGGTTTCGAGTTTTTCCATACGAATTTGGTGAAGATGGAGTGTATTTGCCTGAAGTAATGGGATGGGATCTGAATCGGCAGTGCTTGGATTAGGTATAGGAACTTGGGGAGTATTGTCATTTTGAGTAAGTTACATCTGCCAAACCATGAGTGAAGCCCTTTGGTCCAGTCTTCCAGCAACGATCTAGTTCTAGTCAGTAGTGGTGGGAAGTTTAACTCGAAGGTACGCTTTAGGTCTTTAGGGATCTGGGTACCTAGATATTTAAGGGATGAGTCTGACCACTTGAATTTGAATTGTGACTTCAGTAACTCTGAGTTCTTTGGTGGTAAGTTAAGTCCCATCGCTTCTGACTTGTCGAAGTTAATTTTTAGGTTGGCTAGTTGCCCGTATTTGTCAAACTCTCTGAGAAGGTTAGGTAACGAGATCGCAGGGTTGGTGAGTACGAACATGAGGTCATCTGCATACGCAGCTATTTTGTATTGGGATTTGTTTATTGTCACCCCAGTGATGTCGGGGTTGGATCTCACCGTACATAAGAAGGGCTCCAGTACCAGGGCATATAGAAGGGGGGACAGTGGGCAGCCTTGTCTAGTCCCGTTCGTAATCGGGAATGTGCTCGACAGAGTGCCATTGGCCTTTACTTGCGCTGTGGGTATGGAGTAGATGCTACGAATCCAGTGCATCATTCTATTTCCTATGCCTATGTGTCTGAGTACTGACGTCATGAACTCCCAGTTCACTCGGTCGAACGCCTTCTCAGCGTCTGTGCTGAGAAGTACGCACGGGGTTTTGGATTCGGTGACTGTATGTATAAGATTTATCACTTTTGTGGTGTTATCCCTAGCCTCGCGGGCCGGGATAAACCCCACTTGGTCCAGGTGTATTAGGTCCGGCATAAACTGGGTCAATCTATTGGCCATAATCTTAGTAAACAATTTCAGGTCCGTGTTTAGGAGCGAAATGGGCCTGTAGCTGCCGCATGTCGCAGGGTCTTTGCCCTCTTTCGGTATTAGAGATATATGTGCCCTCAGGGTGTCTTTGGGTGGCATTTTCCCTTCTCCTAGACTGTTGAACATTTTCAGCATGTGTGTACCTAGTAGTGGTAGGAGGGTCTGGAAGTATTGCAGGGTAAACCCATCGGGGCCTGGTGCTTTGCCTGACTTCGTTCCCCCTATTGCCTGCTGTAGTTCCTCTAATGTGATGGGAGCTTCAAGTTCCGTCCTGGCTTCTGGGGGGAGTTGGGGGATCTGTGCGGCTGTGATGTAGTCCTGTAGTGTGTTTTCTGTCTGTGAGCCCTTTGGGAGGTTGTAAAGAGTGGCATAGTACTCCCTGAATTCTTCTGCTATTTGGGTTGGTGTGGTCTTTTTCTGTCCTCTTGTGTTCACTATCTGCGGGATGTATGTGTTGAGTCGTTGGGTTTTAACCGCCCTGGCTAGTTGTCGCCCGCACTTGTTTCCCGATTCGTATGATATTTTCTTGCACCGCTGTAGTGCCGCCTTGGCCCTATATTCTAGTAGGTCTACGACTTGTTTTCTAAGGGTCGCTAGTTCTATTTCCATTGAGGGGACCGGGGTCTTTTTGTGTTGTGATTCTGTTATGTGTATCTTCTGTAAGAGGTCAAGTAGAAGTTGTTCTTTTTTCTTTTTAATGTGTGTCCCGTGTTTGATCAATATCCCTCTAACCACTGTCTTATGTGCCTCCCAGAGAATACCCGGGTCGCAGTCTTCAGTGTTGTTGATTTGGAAGTATTGTTTTATTTCCTTCTGTACGTCTGTCAGGACGTCGGGTATTTGTAGAAGGCTTTCGTTCAGTCTCCAGAATCTGGATCTGGAGGTCTGGGTCGATGATAGGCAGTACCGCATGGTTATGGGGGCGTGGTCTGACCACGTAATATTCCCTATCTCGGCCTTCTGGATCGCCTCTAGCTGATTATGTGGGACAAAGTAGTAGTCTATCCTTGAATATACTTTATGTGGGGCCGAGAAGAAAGTGTAGTCTCTTTCCCCTGTGTGGAGGAGTCTCCATGTATCTATGAGTTGGTTGTCATGTAAGATTTGTGTTATCCGCTTGTGTGTACCTTTGCGTATTGATGAGGTTTTGGAAGATGTGTCCAGTGTCGGAGTCAGGGGAATATTAAAATCCCCTCCCAGTATCAGCTGGCCTTCTCTAAAGTCACTAAGTAATTTCAGCGTACGGTTTAGGAAGAGGTCTTGTCGGTCATTAGGGGCATATATAGTGGCCAGGGTCACTTTCGAGCCTCGTAGTGTGCCTTTAATAAATAGGTACCTGCCTGCGGTGTCCGCTAGTGTAGCGCTGTTCGTCCATGGGACTGTTCCCGATATTAGTATGGAGACCCCCTTGGATTTGGCCTCCGAGTTGGTGGCATGGTATGTGTGTGGGAAGAGTCTGCTTTGGAGGCATGTAGGGTTACCTGTTCTAAAATGAGTTTCTTGTATAAATGCCACATCAGTTTGGGCTCTTTTAAGGTCGTTTACTAACATTCGTCTTTTTTCGGGTATATTTAATCCCTTGGCATTCAATGAGTAGATATTAATTGTGTCCATTGTGTTTTGGGTGGGGGGGGGGGGGGTTTTGAAGGAGGTTCGGGGTGTGGCGGGTGGGGGGGGGGGGGGGTGTGGAGAGAGGTCGAAGAGAAAGTCAGAAGGAAGAAAGATAGAGAAAGATATAGCGAGGTGGAGTTCACCTCCTTATGACCAAACGGGTAGATAACTAAGATCTATTCGTTTAGTTGACTAAGTGCAAGTCAAATTAACTTTGCAGTGAAGCGTATCCTAGCCGTTGCTAGGATATTCGCTCCGTCCTATTGGGGGGGTAGAGGATGGAGTAGACCAGGGTAGAACCCCCGGGTCCCAACCCATCCTCCTCAGCTTGGTGTTTTAGATGTGTAACCCTTTGCTCTTGTACAGTCTATGTAATAGAACAATATAACTTTACATCCACCATTAGTGCAATATAAAACCAGAAACCTGTAAACCATGTAGAACAAGTATAACAATTATAACAAACCCCGCGTAGAAGTATACTGTACCCTTGTGTCTCCTTGAAGTCTCCCCTGGTTTCCTCCAGGGGATGTCTTTTTAATCATGTGATAACCAGGTTGGTACCTTTCGGAATACAATACCCCTTATTTTATGGCAAATATGTATCCCCCTGTGCCCTCCCTGTTTAACAGTTGAGCCCTCCTGCTTCCCCACTTCTCCCGTGGTCATCATTCCCCCGGGCATGCGTCTCTTTTGCCCCCTTCTGGGGGTTACTATCCCCTTGTGTGGTGCTACACCCATCATTCCTTCTGACGGTTCGTGGGGTACTGTTTGTCCTCGCTCTCAAGGGTTGCGAGCGTCTCTAGGTTCCGACCCCTTAGGAATGGAGTTCTCTTGGGTGATGGTGCAGCTCCCCACCCGGCCCCCCTCCCCCTCTGTAACACCCCAGTGACCTGGTCAGGTATCCAACGTGTGAGGGGGGGTCTCCTCGCCCCTGTTCTAATGCGGGATGACTCTGAGGAGGGCTAATCCTGGTCTCAAGGTTTGCCCGGGTTCCGGAAAGTTAGGGTGGAAAACCAAAAGTCAAATGGCAGGAGAGGGGGGGTAGGCAGAGCCGGCGGGCCAGGCGGTGGGGTGAGTACGTAAGAGTTGCTTACCTCAGGTGAGGGAGAGTGTTCGGTGAGCATCAACCGCTGTGGTGGGGGAGATTCTGTAGTCGGGGTACCGTGTGTTGTTCGTGCGGGGTGGCGATCGGCTTTCTTTAGTCTTCTCTCGGTGCTCCTCCCGGTATGTACCGCTGTCTGTTCCTGGTCCTCTGGGGCCTTGGGGATCCCGCTCTTCTCACTCTTGCTGGTCCGGTTCTCGAGGGGGGGTTCTGGAGAATCTGCAGCCAGTCTGGAACGTCTATAGGGTCGGTTTCCAGGAATTCAAACAGTGCCGGGAGGTCTGCTGGTGTCCGGAGGGTGAGAGCGTGTTGTGCCTTTTTAAAAGTTACAGAGATGGGGAAACCCCATCTGTAGGTCAGGCCCGCGTCTCGTGCTGCTGATAGTAGTGGCTTGAGAAGGGCTCTCCGTTGCAGAGTTTGTCTGGAAAGGTCCGGCATTATTTTGATTTCGGCTCCATCGAACGATATGTTCCTCTTCTCCCATGCCGCTCGCAGAATCGTTTCTTTATGGGCGTATTGATGTATCTTGCAGATCACGTCCCTCGGTCTGTCGGTGTCCGGTGAGCGGGGGCCCAAGGCCCTGTGGATCCGGTCAAAGGATAGGTTGGCTGGGTATAAATCTCCTGAGACTTCCCTAAATATAGCCAGGGTGGTTTCTATTAGGTCCTCGGAGCCCGTTGCCTCTGGAAGACCACGTATCCTGAGGTTGTTGCGTCTGCTGCGGTCCTCGGCCTCCTCCAACCTTAGCTGCTGGGCTCTCAGCATGTCTGCTTGTGCCGCTTGCGTTGCCTCTACAGCTGCCAGCCTTTGCTCCATCGTGGACATGGTCTCCTCTCCGGTCCCTACTCGGTCCGTAAGGGCTTGGACCTCTTGTCTCATTATAGTCATGTCCTGCCGTAGAGTCGCCTCTGTTTTGCCGACGATCGCCTCAATGTCTGCCCTCGAAGGTAGGGCCTGCAACAGCGCTCTTAGTTCGGCGTCTGCCCTCAGCGTCAGCGGGGAGTGATTCGGCTGACTTTCCTGTGGGTTGGTGTCAGACCGGAACATGTCTGGCAGGGTATATTCGTTGTCCGGGACTCGCACGGGTAAACTCCGGGTAGGGGAGGTCGGCGTGCTCAGGGCGCTCTGTGTGCTGTGCCTCGTGGCGTCCGCCATCTTGAGGACCGGTGAGGCCTTGGGGTTGGTGAGGTACCTCTGAATGTCTTCGGTCCTCCTCGGGTTCGGGGTTCCGCGTTTTATGTTTTGGGCTCTCCGCTTTCCAGCCGAGTACATCCCGGGTCTTTTGGGCGGTGTTTCGTTGCTTCAAAGCTGGTTTAGGACGGGTCAGGCCGGGAGCTCTGTAGACTTGCGTCCTCACTCAGCCATGTCCAGGCCACGCCCCTCTCTCCCCCGATTCTTATACCTCTTTCAAACCATCCCTATCTATATTCCCACCTCATTCTTTAAGAAACTCCGTCAGGTTTTCTCCAAATTTATTTGGAAGGTGGACCGTCCCAGGATAAGATATGATACAATGACTCTCCCGAAGGCCCGGGGAGGAGCAGGGGTCCCAGACGCCTCCGTGTACTACAAGGCGGCGGTACTCACACGCATTGTAGATTGGTTTCACCACTCATCGTCCAAACTCTGGGTTCAACTGGAGAGTCACCTCAATGTGATAGACCTCTGCGCCTTGCCGTGGACACCTATTGCCCAGCGTAAAGACGCTGCTCTCCCCGCTACTCTCACCCGTCAGACACTTCAGGTATGGGACCATTTAGTCTCAGCGGGTAAAATATCTAAAAGTCGGGGCCCTATGACTCCCTTCTTTGGGACCCCGAATTTTCCTCCAGCTGCAAGCGAGAGGAGATTCGGACCCTGGAACAAGGAGAACCATAGACGCCTAGCTCAGGTCCTTCGCGCCGACCCATCTCTAAGAACGAACACACCTCCCCAGACAGCTTCGAGGCACCCAACAATGTGGTTGCAGAGAAGCCAAGTGGTGTCCTACATACGCTCCTTTTCTTCCTTATCGGATATTCTAACTGACCCATCTGACTTTGACGAACTGCTGTTACAACCTGATCCGCCGACGCACGTGGTATCCCTACTTTACTCCCTACTACTGAACTTATCTACCCCCGACCTTCCATCCTATACGCAGAAATGGGAAGCAGACTTACAACACTCTATTTCACCTACTGATTGGCTAAAGTGCTTCATCCTGACGCATAAGATTTCCCTAGCAACCAAGACCCAAGAAAAAGGGTTTAAACTGTTGACGAGATGGTACAGATGCCCAGCGACTATACAACGATTCAACCCTTCTTTGCCAGATACTTGCTGGCGATGCCTGTCCTCTAAAGGGACAATGCTCCACATCTGGTGGTCTTGCCCTCCCATTAGGAAGCTCTGGCAGAAGATCTTTGACTTGTACTGCAGGCTGATGGCGACCTCAATTAAGCACACACCGGAGATAGCCCTCTTATCTATGATCCTAGGACCCCTCAAGTTAATTAAGAAAGACATACTGCGTCACTTTCTGGCCGCGGCCAGGGCGGTGATCCCCCACCATTGGAGAACAGTGGCTACACCTTCCCTGGGAGAGTGGGCTGTTGAGGTGGATCAGATAAGAGATCTAGAACGTCTGTTGGCGCAGGAAAGCGGGAAGGAGGAACAGTTCTCCCTCACTTGGACCTCATGGTCAATGTTTCGTTACTCCGAAGATTTCACTTTATGGGCTGCTGATGACACAACCTCACCTACCGAGTAGCCATGCTGGAGTGATCTTTAATCTTTAACCTCCCCTATCTCTCTTCCTTGATTTAACCCTTTTTTCTCTATCCCTATCTGCACCCCCCCCCCATACTGAACCAAGCACCCAAGAAGAGGAACTGAGGTCAAATGCCCAGTATAGTTCTGTGAATTTGATGTATACCCTAAGCCAAAGAGGGTTCCCTGCAGCATACCATCCCGACCAGGATGGACCACAGTTCACCATAGATCAGTGCTCAGCTGGAATAGAACTATGGGTTGCTAGCCGCACAGATGTTGCTAGCCACTCTTCTTGGGGGCATGACATTTCATAGCGACGCACCACAGTTACTTAAGGAATGCGTATGATAAGTTGCCTCTGATTGTGCATAATCCGTTAAGACTTACCTCACTGATGTATGTAAGCTGCATGTGTACTATATGCTGTACTGTGATTACTGCACCTGTTATCTCTTTCCTCACCCCCAATAAAATAAGATTGAAAAGAAGAATTTCTTGGGATTTTTTTTGCTTTCCTTTTGTGTTCTATCTTAGCCGCCCTAATTGCACCCTTACATTTCTTGTTGCATTCTTTCTAAAGTCTGAATGCTGATAATGATCCCTCAACTCTGTATTTTTTAAAGGCCTTCTCCTTTACTTTTATATGCATTTTTACATTGCAACTAAGCCAGCCAGGACTTTAGTTCGCTCTTTTAAATTTATTACCCAATGGGATGCATTGGCTAATGCCCTTATTTAATATTCTCTTAAAGCAAACCCATCTCTCCTCTATGTTCCTTGTTCCTAAGATTTTATCACAATTCATGCCTTTTACCAAGGTTCGTAGTTTAGAGAAGTTGGCTCTTTTGAAATTCAGTGTCTTTGTATTCCCCTTATGTTTCCTATTTGAGTGATTTATACTGAAGCCAATTGACCTGTGATTGCTGTTTCCTAAATTGTCCCGTATTTCCACATCCGTGATCAAGTCTGTATTGTTGGTAATCAGTAGATCCAGCAACGCTTTATTTCTAGTTGGTGTGTCTACCATCTGAACCATGAAATTGTCCTGACATTTAGAAACTGGCGAGACTTATGCCCCATACACGCGGTCGGAATTTCCGACGGAATATGTCCTATCGGACCATGTTGTCGGAAAATCCGACCGTGTGTGGGCACCATCTGACTTTTTCCGTCGGAAAAAATTTGAGATCCTGCTCTCAAATTTTCCGACAACAAAGTCCGATCAGACTTTTTCCGATCGTGTGTAGCGAATTCCGACGGACAAAGTGCCACGCATGCTCAGATCAAATTACAAGACCAAAGCTATTGGCTAATAGCCTCTACGTAGTTCCGTCGTACGCAACGAACGTCACCACGTTCAGAATGATCAGATTTTTTCCTTTGTCCGACCGTGTGTATGCAACACCAATGTCGGACAAAATCCGTCGGAAAAAATCCGACGGATTTTGTTGTCGGAATTTCCGACCATGTGTATGGGGCATTAGACAAATGCGTTAAATCCCCCATTATGATAACACTTCCCATCCTTGCTGCTAATCCAGATTGTGATAGGAGATCCATCTCCCCTCCTCACTCCGGTTAGGGTGCCCATAGCATACTCACAGTATTATTTTCCCCTTAGTTTTATCCCTTTGGAGCTCTACCCATAAGCATTCCATTTCCTCCCTAGCTCCCTTAGTAATGTCATCTCTCACATTCACTTGCACATTATTCTTGATATATAGGCATACCACTCCCCCTTTTTACCCTCTCTATCCCTGAGATAAAGGGTATACCCTTTAAATGGTTGCCAGCCAATCATGAGAGCCGTTGAACCAGGTCTCTGAAATTCCCACAAAATCTAAATCCTCCTCGTACAACAGTATCTCTAGTTCACCCATCTTCTCATGCCACGTAGTTTAGACCAGTTGCATACTATCCTCTTATTGGATGTTCCGAGATTGCAACTAGGACTTGTTACTATTTTTACCTTGGGTTTATGTGCTTTAGCCAACTTACCACTAATGCCCCCAATACTACCCTCTGGAATATGTTCCGTGCTGTACGTGGTGGGTGCCCAGGTGGTAGAGGCCTAGTAGGCACCCTATGCGCCTGCTCAACTGAGTATAACGGGGTAAAAGTCTCTTTTCCAAAAACCTCCACCAGCCACTGCTTAATAAATTATGTGGGGTCCCTGCCCTCCACCTTCTCCGGGGTGCCCCACAATCCAGACATTGTTTCTCCTTTAAGAGATTTTCAATGTCCTAAGTTTTGAGCCCATTAGTCTTTGTTAACCGTGTAGCAGATTGTGCATCTCTCGAGAGCGGGGCCATTTTATCCACAAAGTCACTAATGCGGCCTTCTACAGCTGTAGTGTGCTCCCTGATCTTTTGCAAATCATGGCAGATTAGGCCCAACTTCTCCATTAACCCGCCCAAAGTTCTCTTTCAGGGTATCTTAGGGAGGCCGTGCATTTGTGAACGGCCCTAAAAATGTCAGCCAGAGTAGGTTGCTCAGCTTCATCTTGCTACACATCCTCCTCTGCGTCAGTGGTCTGGGGAGTAACGGCTGCAGAGGAGCCCTGTGTGGATGACTCACCCTCTTCCTCAGTGTAAAAGATGGCTGGGGTTGCCTCTAAGTCCGTCTCCAAAGCCCGCTCTGTCCCCCCAACTAGCTTCTGGGCATAGTACAGAATATCTCGTGGAGGCTCTTTCCCATCTGTTTTGGGCGTTTTAGGAGGTTTACTCACATCCTTCTGCTTCTTCCCACCACAAGGCTGCTGGGGGGAGGGCCGCCACGGTGCCATGTTGTGGGTCAGGGTCCCTGCCATCCTCCTTCTACTTGCGGGTCACCGTGTAGCAGGATCGGGTGGAGATTCTGTTTGGTATCAGGGCTTGGAGCAGGATCTGATCAGGATCGAGTGTAGGAGCTCTGTGAGACACATCCACTCACATGTTGCTCTTGGCCACGCTCCTTATTATTTCTTTATTCTATTTATTATATAATTTTTTGAGAATTTGGTTGCAATAATCTTAGGTTAGGTTGCTCAGCGAATCACCTATAGAAATATTATATTTGTTTATTGTTTCCATTTTTTGGGGAATAGGAGGGGGGGGGGGGTATATGGGGGTCCCTTTATTTGTAATGATTCCATACCCCACAACTACTGAGCATTGGGTGGGGGGAATCCAGCAGGAAGTGGGGCTGGAATGGTTATAAACATGATCCCTTATACAATATCTTGTGATGGGAAATGTGTCACCTTGGTTCAGCCCCCCTCTGTCAAAGTGCAAACTTTCAGCACAGGTTGGTACCTATATAAATAATGTCTCAGGGAAGGATCTCAGGTATCAGGCACCTCAGAGTGTTTGTATTTTGTTCACAAGCTTAGATTCTAAGGACAGGTTTACTTTAATTCAACATGCACAACATAAGCCTGAATTAAAAATAAAGAGCAAATGTAGATAGTCTAATTTCCCATCTGCTTGAATTAGATGTGTATTCAATTAACAATGTGTTCCTGTTTAATAAAAAAAGCAGAAAAAAATCCCTTTCAGTATGCTCTCTTTTGGGAGTTTTATTCTGTTAATGAAAATGTATTGCTTACTTATTGCAACAAAAAACAATATCCTATTCATCCCCTTATATAAAAGCAGAGAAAATAAAAGATGCACACCCAAACACTGTAATACACTGTAATACATATACAATGTGGTTTAAATAGTAGCATATTGCACATAGCCCCTAGCAGCTACTTGTGATAGTTCATTGGTTAGCCTATACAAAGTTAAAGCGGTTCTGCACACATTTCATTTAGTAAATCTCTTTGCCTTCCAAATCAGGCAAAGAGTACTAAATGAAATGTGTTTTTTTTTGTCACTTACCTTGTAATCGATGACTTCCTGTCCTCTGTCTCTGCGGGGGTGGGCGGGGTCTGTGCGGGGATCCTCGTCACGCCGCACTGTCTCCTGGGATCTGGTGTCATTGATCCCAGGAGTCTGTGCGGGCATCTTCAGAAATCTCGCGAGATTTCGGTCACATCTTCTGAAATCTCGCGAGATTTCGGTCACATCTTCCGAAATCTCGCGAGATTTCGGTCACATCTTTTCCGAAATCTCGCGAGATTTCGGTCACATCTTCCGAAATCTCGCGAGATGTCGGCATTGTGGGCCAGCAACCCAGAAGAAAGGGGCCTGTGTGGTTTCAGGTGCCCACACGGAAGATGGAAGCCGTCATGAACCGGTTTTAAAACTTCACATTGCGGACGAAAAACGGCAGCAGTAACACCCAGAACTAAAACAAGTGAGTGATAAATATGCAAAGCACATTACTGCACAATTGACGAAAAAAAAAAAAACTTCTAACACAGTGTTGAACCGCTTTAAAATATGCCACAAGAAATATTTTCATTTGAACTAGTGACATAAACAGAAATTTCAAAAAACTGCATCTCATTTTTGTGAAAAAATTACTGTTTATGATGTCTCTAAACACTCAACTATCATATACATCTAACGTTGTAAAGAGACGCGCAAACTGTTGGCGCTATATAAATCCTGTATAATAATAATAATAATACATCTAGAAGAATTCAAAACATTAACAGCTGTGTTTGGTGACTTTTCCTCCAAAGCATGTCTTAGATATGCCTCAAAATACCTCCCACAGGCTCCTAATAATGTTTTACAGGGGACTGGACACATACTACAAATTATTTAAGCGCTCTGGTTTAGGCGGTAGACTTATTACATACTAACAGACAGCCAACTTCAGAACCTAGGTCAAAATTGAAATAAGACCACAAGAACTGTGGAAGTTTAGTGAGCCCAAAAAGGCAACTAAAGGGCAAATGATGAGGCACCAGTATTGCCTGTTTTTCTAGGGAGTTAATATTTTCCCTCGTGCTGAGTTATTTTGCACTGTGTGGGGGTTGCCATCTTAAAAGAAGCAGGGCTTTGTTTTGTCATGTCAGAGCTTTCCCACCAGCTCTACCGTTACTCAACTTCTTTCAACTACATTCCAACCAAAAGATGCAAGGCCTTGCTACTACGTGGTTGCAGGCTGGGTCCCTAAGGGGTGCGTCCTAACTTCTGGACCTTCCCACCACCAGGACCCCACATCCACTGGCCAGCACCATTACCATCCCAAGCTGACTGCTTCTCCTTCCCAGAGCTTCACATTACTCCTTAACCCAATTCATCACCATCTTGTTACTCACACACTTCTTCACAGAAGACACAGATCAGGCCACACCATGAATTTAAACATTTTTTTTAGAAGTCCAGAAAAGTAAAATGATTCCACATATCAGTAAAATGGTACAATAACATCTCAACACCTTCACTCAGATTAGCTGTGGTGCATGTACCTTTCCTGGAGAAGACACCCCCCCCCCTACAGACGTGATAGCGAACAGTCCAACTCCATAGTCCCTTTGAAGGGTACAACCACCAAGGGGACAATGAAGATCTTTCACCCAATGCATATTCCTGTCTGAAGCTTTCCACCAGGCAACCAAGCCACAACCATCGTCCTACAGTATTTATAGCTCCCAGAACAAACGCCAGGAAGTCACACTCACAGGAGGAAGTGCACCACAGCAACAAAGTATTAGCAATTTAACTTTACCTGCCTTCAAATGTGCATCACTAACTTTTGATTTTCTTTCTGGCATATATAAAGGTTCAGAATAACTACATTTTAACCTTTTTTTTTTGGCTGAAATAATACAGAAAAATAATTTTGTTAAGGGGGTATTAGAAAATACCCCACCCCAGGTGTTAAATACACTAGGTACAGAGGCTGGTTATGTAATAGTTCGCTAAAGCAGAGATGTTGTGATTAAAAATATTATAGGTACAACCCTATAAAGAGCACTTTATTTCTTCATGTGTAATGCGTAGGGACAGTAATATCCAACAAATGTTGGAGAGGTTCTTCTTTGGTTTGAAATGTATTTGTAGTTGCTATCCTTGTATCTTTAAAAGCTGTCTTTTTCTGTAAAAGGCCCTTCTGCACTGTTATGTCTGCATATGATGATTATCAATGAAGTTCTTGGATACAACCTATGACAAAAAGCTACAACTATATTAAAAAACAATCTCTCCTCTATATCTCTATCAGGCTGCCGGAATCTCTCTTTGAAAGGCATCCCTTTGGTTAAATGTAATAACACAGTCCGAAGTAGAACGATAACAAACAGTGGATTGAGAACCTGGATATATTGGAGTTTCAGCTCACATCCTACATTAAGATTTCACTGGTCTTTCCAAGTTCACATGAGGTAAAACAAGTGATGGAACAAGAGAGGACATCAAAGCTATCAATGGATTCAGTGAGAACTGGCTCAGTTCTCATTACAGATGTAGAAGAACAGTACAGCATTAGGAAACAGGGAACTGTTGTAACTTTGAAAGTATAATTTTGCATCAGTTGTGCCACATGACTCATCTATAATAGGTTCCAGGACATTCCTGGCACAATAGGGATTAGAATTCTAAAATTGGTTTTGACTATAACGATCAAATATGCTCTGTAAATAAGCCCTCTGCCTAAAGTAGTACAAACAGGCCTCATATTCAGAAAGCAGTTCTTACTGGTCCCAGCACAGCAACATTCTGGTAACCAAGGCAGTTGGCAGTGCTGCCCTCACCATTAGGGATGGGCCGAACGTACCCCTGTTCAGTTCGCACCAGAAATTCTGAACACTGTGAAATCAAAAGTGCCCACTTTGAAGGCTTATATGCAAGTAATCAGGCATACAATGGTTATAGGTGTCCGGGTCCTGCCCTGGGGGACATGTATCAATAATAAAAAGTTTGTGAAAAATGTCATTTTTAAATGAGCAGTGATGTTTTGATTTTTAAAGGGAAAGCCTAAAAATGAAACATTCCTTCCAATATAGTGCCTGGGGGGTCTCCTTAGTCTATAGCTATAGTTATAAAGCCAAAAAAATGAAATTTTCCCTGCAAGCTGCCTTTATTTTGCTCAGCAACAGCTTGGGAGCCAGTGTGTATGATGAGGCCACAATGTAGTGCACTGGGAACAAGATTAGAGTTTTTTTGGATACATTCTGGTGTCACTTTGACTTTGTATAGAAGTAACAGGTGGGTAAAAATTGGTCTTTGGGTGTCGGTGGCGCCTTTCCACCGTAATCCTATAGAGGTAATCTTGATGAAAGCAAGAATTGGCCTTGCTGTAAAAAATTGCAATGATATGCACTTGTCAAACAGGTGCAGAAAAATTACTCTTTGGGTGTCAGGGGCGCCTTCCCACTGTAACCCTATAGAGGTGCTCTTGATGAAGGCAAAAAAATTTGCAATGATATGCAACTGTCAAACAGGTGCTGAAAAATTGGTCTTTGGGTGTTAATTGTGCCCATGAAACCTATACCAAAAAAATTCTTCCAGATGAAATGATTGAACAGCCTCAAAGCTAGGCAGCCTCGAAGTCCTGAAATATATAAAATGACGTATCTCAAAACAATGGTGTTAAATGTATTGTGTAGTCAAGTAAACAGACTTAAACTAACACCAAAATAAAAAACTATCCCAAAACATTAATATTGTATCATAATACTAAAATCATGGTATATAATAGTGCTGGGAAGCGAGAGAACTGTATCAAATAGGTGTGTTCAAGATACACTGCGTATCATCTGAGTTCCTATCAGAGCTGCCTCTTAACTGGTGAACAGATGGGGCGCTGGGCAATAAATATACATCACAGTACACTTAATCAAAGGATAACATGTGGAAAAAATAATTCATTGTGAAAAAACCTCAAATTGTCATGAGATAATAACATAAAACCACAACTGAATACAGCACCTTATCCACAAATCTTAAAAACCATCTTGAAAAGGAAGAAAGAGATCAGAAGATTAAGAAACAGAAAAAGTATAGTAGGGATACCACAGATTATAAAGAAGGTTGTGTTTTCAATTGGCAGACTAGAGATCAGTCCAACATGACCTCTGGCACTGAACCATCACCGATGGAGGCTTCGAGTACTTCTGTTGCCAGCTCTAGACACACCAATATTATTCCACCTTTACTAAACAGGAATGACATGACTTATCACCAAAATAAGATTCCCCAAAATCGAGTACCACCTCCATCCACTCCTCGCCAAGGGGGTTCTTACCAAAATAGCAATTTTAGAGGCAAGAACAATAACAATAACAGAGGTAGGGGAAAAAATAAAAGAGACTATATGTATGAGCACCAAGGTTATGACCGTTCACCTGCCCGTGATCATCCATACCGTGGCGATCAGTACTCATACCCTCCTCAAAGAACTCCAGTGCATACATATAATAGATTCTCACCACTTAGGGATGATAGACCACGTACTGGCCATAATCAGAGTTATTCCCACCATGATCGTGATTATGGCTATTACGATAGATCCCCGTACAATTATAATCTACCCGGACCTTCCAACCCATCGGGTTTTCCCAGGGAACTAGAAGACCAAGAACGGAATTTAAAACCAGGCGCGGCTCCAGAGGGGGGCGGCGCGCCAGGAAAAAGAAAGAGAGTATAAGCAATAACGGAATCTTTAATTTAAGTGGAGCAGTTCTAAATGAGGCCGAATCAGCAGTTTTGAATAAAGGCTTGAAATTTGTCCCACCCACCAAGTTAAACAAATTTTCTACGTTCATTGACGTACATAAATTCGTACGAAAACTGAACGTACAACGATATATACTGTCCAACCCTAGAAATAGTACCCTTGCCAACGTTTCCACCCAAGTAGTACACTCCGGGTTGGCGAACCCTTCTACATTTAACCCACCTTGTCCAGTTGCTCCTTCTGTCAAAGTCTTTCGAGATTTAGTCTTAAAAGACCTTGAAAATCTACCTAATAAAAAGATTTTTAGTAACCCTGATATTAAAATTGGACTAAAGTCCTTAGTCGAGCGTAAGGACCTTGTTATCAGGCCCGCCGACAAGGGGGGTGGGATAGTAGTCCTTGACAAGACTGCATATCACACAGAAATGCTTAGGATCCTTGGAGACACTCAGACATATTCCTTGCTATCCAAGAACCCTACCTCTGACTACAAGAAGATCTTGACTGATCTTGTGGACACTGGCGTTCAATTGGGCATCTTGGATAGAAAGGAAAAACATTATCTTGTCCCCGTGTCCCCACGAATTCCAATTATGTATTACCTTCCTAAGGTTCACAAAAATGCTACCCACCCACCTGGACGTCCCATCATTAGTGGTCTGGACTCTATTACGTCCCGCATAGGGAAATATATTGATTTTTTCCTTCAACCTATAGTTAAAACAATACCCTCATATTTGAAAGATACCAGGGACACTATTTCCAAATTACAACAAATTAGTTACTCAAGCGACCTGATTTTGGTAACTGCGGATGTTACTTCTTTATATACATGCATCCCCCACCATTTAGGACTTGAGTCAGTTGAAATTTTTTTAGGTAGAATTAGAACAATCCCTAACACCCAAAAGAGGTTCATAATGGACCTTTTACGTTATGCTACCAAGCATAACTACTTTTGGTATGAAGGCAAATTCTATTTACAAAAAAAGGGGGTGGCTATGGGCGCGAAGTTCGCCCCTAGTCGTGCCAATATTTTCATGGGTAAGTGGGAGGAGGATGTCGTCCATGTACTGGACCCTCCACAACTAGTGCTGTGGTCCAGGTATATCGACGACATCCTCCTCCTATGGAAGGGGTCCGTTGATTCCCTCAACCAGTTCATGACCCTACTTAACACTAATGACATTGGGATAGAACTTACTTACGAGGCTAGCTCCTCGTCTATTCATTTCCTGGATTTGGAAATTACAGTCATTGATGGCCAAATTACCACTAAGACTTTTTTTAAAACTACCGACCGGAATGGGTACATTCCGGTCGATAGTTGCCATCACCGTCATGGCTCAGTTCTGTCCCACGAAGCCAACTCATGCGTATCCGTAGAAATTGCTCTCATCTGCTTGATTATCATGAACAAGCCCTCATTCTTAAAAATAGATTCATTGACCGTGGTTATGAGGCAACCCATATAGATGATGAAATTCATAAAATTGCATCTATTGATCGTATGTCTTTGTTGATAGAGAAGCCTCCTAAAAACAAGGATGATAAATTTCGGTGGTCTTTCTTCACTAAGTTCTCAGTCCAATACAAGCAAATCAAAGATATACTCCAAAAACATTGGGACGTCTTGAAAAATGATCAAATCCTAGGGCCTATTTTACCCGAACACGCAGGGGTTATTTACAGGGGAGCCCCTTCTCTGAGAGGCAAAGTTGCACCAAATATTATAGATCCGCCCACTCCCCCTTCTTTTTTCCATGATATGAAGGGTTTTTACCCTTGCCGTAAGTGCAATGTATGCATGAATAACACCTGTAGGAGGAAGTGTGATACCTTTAAGTCTAACATTACAAATAGGGAATTCAAAATGGAATGTTTTGTCACTTGCCACACCAAATTTATTGTTTACCTAATTACCTGTCCTTGCGGTAAACAATACATAGGCCGGACCAAACGCACGTTCGCTATTAGAGTGAACGAACATTTGGCCGCCATCAAAGCTGGACACACTAATCATAGCGTTTCCAAGCATTACCTTCTAAATCATAACCGAAATCCAGCAGGGTCCCGTTTTCAGATTATAGATAAATTTGTCCCCCACTGGAGGGGTGAGTCGAGCATAAGAGGTGTATCCCGACTCGAAACATTCTGGATACACCAGATTAAGTGTTATATTCCTCACGGCCTAAATGTCGAGTGGGATATTAACGCTTTTATTAATCGCGCATGATCCCACCCGATGTTTTTTAACACTTTAAGAGTACTATATTATAGTTCACGAAGTATACCTTCTACTCACTTTAATCACATTTTCACATTTTTTCTTGATTTATGCCACTCATGTAAGTTGTTGATTTATTAGAGGCATCGGTATAGTCATTAAATGCTTTTGTCATGTAGCGAGGACTTTTGATTAGTCAGTGAAGATTCGACAGTAATATCTACCCTGACATTTTTTACATTTTTTTCATATTTACAATTCTAAATTGTCATATTTCCCCTTGGTGTTAACAGTATTTGGCGCCTTATTAGTAGTGTGACTGTATAGGCTGTTAGCTACTTCTTATACATATTGATTGCCCATTGATGTCATCTGTACTAAGATCCATATACTTTTGTCTCTATTGTATAAAAACATCGTTTCCATTCAGCCAGACTCCAGCTTTAGTCTCTCCTCCGCCATCTTGTGGACATTTTTCGTCTTTGTTTCACCTCCCTACCCCCTTTGTTTACATTCCTTTGAGGCCATTGACGTCATGTCCGCTTTTGTCCTTCCGGCGCGTCATTTCCGCCCTGGCCGTCATTTCCGGCACATCACTTCCGCCGCGGCGCTCCACGCGGCCGTGGTTCTTCTCTGGCGCGGCACTGTCTCTGTCTGTGCCTGCCCGTTGGTTGACGGTATTCGTACGGAGGTTTATCCGCGCCTCAGCTCGCCTATTAGCTGTAAGTTTATTGGCCTCAAGCTCCCGCATTGGCCATTCATTTGCTTCATGCCCGCCCACATATTAGCGGTGTTTTTTGCGGGAAAACATTCCCGCCATAGTTCTCCTATTGCCAAGGAGTTTTGCCGTTATATCATGTCCCCATTGGCTACAAATATCTTTTACCTTCCCTACTCTCCCTGATTGGCCTATTTTCCCCCCTGTTCCACCAATACGAGATAACAAGGAACAGGAAACAGGAAGTGTGGCTGATTGGAAGCATCCAGGTGCTTTATGTGGTTTAATTGCTTTGTACACTATATATAACGCAGCAGGAGTAAGCTGGAGTACACCCCAGCAGAAGTCTCTTTAGACGAAACGCGTCGGGTCTCTCAGCATTATTTCCTACTGCGTTTTTTATTTAATTTTATCCGAACAGCTCCATTCATCAGATTGTACTTTTTGTTGGATGCATGTTCGTTTTATAATAAAAGTGAACCCTTGGTTTTGGGTTTTACACGATGAGGAGTCCCTCTTCTATTCTTTTCTCTCTATCCATGGTGAGTTTGACCGAGGAGCACTGACCTTATCACATCGACATAGCTGCCATCTATTCGGTCGGTGAGTATCCGTTAAGGACCTCGAGACGTTCCAGCTCACACTTCCAACGATTTATTCCACACTTTTGGCACCTGGAGGTAGCCAAACAAGCCGTTTCTGACCTTTCACTTCTGGTGAGTTGGTCCACCACACATGGTAAGCGTTTACGATTTCTCCCTTTTTGGTCGCATTGTTGCCCTTACATGAGAGGACCCAGCATCCGAACCATATTACCATCACTATTTTGCTTCATATTATTTGGACCTTATGAAATAATTTGCTTTTCCTGAAACACAGTTTGATGTTTGTGTTTGATTACAAACCATCAATACCAGGACTTTGAACCATAAATTTTTCATCACTGACATAATTTATGCCAACATTATCTCATGACAATTTGAGTTTTTTTCACAATGAATTATTTTTTCCACATGTTATCCTTTGATTAAGTGTACTGTGATGTATATTTATTGCCCAGCGCCCCATCTGTTCACCAGTTAAGAGGCAGCTCTGATAGGAACTCAGATGATACGCAGTGTATCTTGAACACACCTATTTGATACAGTTCTCTCGCTTCCCAGCACTATTATATACCATGATTTTAGTATTATGATACAATATTAATGTTTTGGGATAGTTTTTTATTTTGGTGTTAGTTTAAGTCTGTTTACTTGACTACACAATACATTTAACACCATTGTTTTGAGATACGTCATTTTATATATTTCAAGTCCACTTAAGTTTGTTCACTTAATTACACATTCTGTTTTGTGATATTTCACTAATACCCACACATGGGGATTGTGGACCACTTGGTAGTGTACCCACAACTTCGGTCCATCTAGTTTGGAGGTACATCACGCCCTCATTTATTTAGAGGACCTGATGCCCACCACCTATTTGACCCAATTCGTTATTTGTATAATAACATTCTGAACAGTAAATTGGTGGTTATTGATTTTTCCAGTCTATAGCCATTACTGCACAGAGACATTTTTAGCGCTACACTGTTACACACTTCCACTTTTTTGCAATTTTGTCATATTGTTGTGTTGGCAGCTTTTTTCCTTTCTTATTTTCTGGGCGCTGCTTTTTCCCTTCTAGCCTCGAAGTCCTGCAAAGATTCCACATCTCAAAAAGACTTAATCAGTGACATCAGCATCAGGGGCTTCATAGCTGGTAATTCAGGACTGATTCATTTTTATAAAAGTCAAACGGTCCACGGAGTCTGTTGACAGATGCGTTCTATGATCAGTAACATAACCTCCTGCAGCACTGAATGCCTGTTCTGAAAGCATGCAGGATGCAGGGCAGCCCAACAACTCAATATCATACTGGGCAAGTTCTGGCCAGTGGTCTATTCTCATGAGCCAGTAAGTTAATAGATCATCAGCTGGAAAGCTCTCCACCTCTGTTTTGGCCCGAGGTAATCGTCCACCATGTGATGCAGACGTTGCCAATGGGATGTGGAAGCTGACAGCCCAATAATGCATGCACTGTCACGGCTCACCATCCTTGTGGCATCCTCAAATGGTGACACTACAGTGCATGCATACTTATGGATCAGCCATTGGCGTGGGGAAAAAGCCTGTCGTCGTGCCGTATTCGCACAGGTACTCTTTGACGGCCCTCTGCTGCATGTATAGCCGCTGCAGCATTGACAAAGTCAAGTTCCACCTGGTAGGCATGTCACAAATAAGGCAGTTTACGGGCAGGTGAATTTCCCGCTGAATTTTGGCCAACTCAGCACCGGTTGTGTATGACTGTCTGAAATGGCTACAGACTCTTCTGACCAGCTTTAGCACATCTTGCAACCCTGGGTACGTATTTAGGAAATGCTGCACCCCCAAATTGAGGACATGTGCCAGGCATGGCACATGTGTCAACTTTCCCTGTCTAAGGGCGGACAGGAGGTTTGGGCCATTATCGCACACCACCATTCCTGGCTCCAGCTGGCATGGTGTGAACCACCTCTGCAAGAATCTCTGCTCTGATATGGTTCCTGTCCCCTAAACACACCAGCTGAAGCACTGCATGGCACCCTTTAGCCTGACTCTGGGAATAGCCCTTTGACCGCTTAGGGGGTACCCGATGTTCATAGGACAATTTTGCAGAGGAGGGCATGGAGGTGGCAGGAGGAGGAGGGGGTAGAGCTCACAGGTCTGGCATCATCACTGCATACTGTATGGAGATGTGGGGGCACAAAAAGCTGCAGCACCGAGCCCTGTACTGCGTCCTTTTGAGTTGCAAGCAGCGTTACCCAGTGTGCTGTGAACAAAATATATCGTCCCTGTCCATGCAGGCTGGACCACGTGTCAGCAGTAAGGTAGATTTTACGGCTGCCTTGCCCAACAATGCCAGAACATTCCCTTCCACGTGATGGTAGAGAGATGGAACGGCCTTACGGAAAAGTAGTAGCGACTGGGAACCTGCCATTGTTGTACAGCACATTGTGCAAATTCACATAAGGGGGCAGAATCCACCAGGCTGAAAGGCATAAGTTGGAGAGCCAACAGCTTTGACAAGCTTGCATTTAGAAGCTGGTCATGTGGGTGTCAGGGACTGTATTTTTTTTCCCGCTGCAGCAGATGGGGCAGAGAAATTTGCCGGCTACAGTCTACAGCTGGTGGTGTGCTGCCGGCAGATGTGCTGCTAGGATCTGGGACACCCTGTGCTATACCATCATCCCTGTCAGTGGAGGCTGTTGAGAGGTAATGACTCGGTATCGCAGAGGCAGTCTGAAGTGGGTAAGGAGGAGGAGGGACAGATGTGTGCCCCTTTTCTGTGACTTTTAGGTGCTCTTGCCAATGGGCTGAGTGGTTGGATGTTAAATGCCTTGTTAAGCATGTGGTACCCAAATGGTTGGTGTTTTTGCCACGGTTGATGTGCCTGAGACACAGTTTGCAGATAGCAACAGTGCAATCTGCTGCAGATGTGCTGAATAAGGCACAGAGAGCTGAGCTTTGGGGAGTGGGCCGGGAGATAACAGCTGCAGAATGTGATGGAATAGGGTGGCTTCTCTCTACTCTTTCTTGATGTTGGCCTACTTGGAGCTGTGCGGCCTCACCTTCAGTTTCCTCCTCTGCTCTATCTGGCACCCAAGTCACATCAGTGACCTCATCATCATCATCATCTCCATCGCCTCCATCTTCGTCATTACCACTGGAGACAACTTGGCAATACGCTGTGGCTTGGGGAACATGAATGCCAATTTATCTACCAGTGTTTCTCCCTCTCTGTAGGCTTATGTTCCTGTCATCCTCAACCTCAGAACCAGCATCTGAATACAGTAATGGCTGGGCATCATCAAGGTGCAAGTGGCTGACGCTGTGGTCAAATTACTCAGCTGACTCCTTAATGGCTGATGTTGGAGCTATGGCAGGAATAGATGTGGACAAGGAGGCAGGTTTATCCACTCTGGCAACTGCAGGGGACTGCAAACTTGTCTCTGCTTGCATGACAGAGGATGAGGAGGATGAGGAAGGTTTAGTAAGCCAGTCCACCACCTCCTCTGCATGCTGTGGCTGGATAGCCTGGGCAAACTCACTAAACAGAGGAAATGATGCCCTGCCTGAGGACTGACCACCACGTCCACTTTAATCAATGTAAAGAGGTGTTTGGTGCACTCACATTACACAGACACACTCCACGGATACACTATAATATACTGCAATATAATGCGCCAAACGTACAGTGACACACAGAACTATATGGTGTTAAACTGGCAGTAACGCACACAAAAACTATATGGCGTTAAACTGGCAGTAACGCATACAAAACAATATGGCGTTAAACTGGCATAACGCACACAAAAGTAAATGGCATTAAACTGGCAGTAACGCACACAGAAGTAAATGGCATTAAACTGGCAGTAACGCACAAAACTATATGGCATTAAACTGCCAGTAATGCACACAGAACTATATGGTGTTAAACTGGCAGTAACCCACACAAAACTATATGGCGTTAAATTGTCAGTAATGCACACAGAACTAAAGGGTATTAGACTGGCAGTAACACACATAAAACTATATGGCGTTAAACTGACAGTAACGCACACAAAACTATATGGTGTTAAACTGGCAGTAACGCACACACAAAACTATATGGCGTTAAACTAGCAGTAACACACACAAAACTATATAGCGTTAAACTGGCAGTAATGCACACAGAAGTAAATAGCGTTATACTGGCAGCAACACACAAAACTATATAGCGTTAAACTGGCAGTAATGCACACAGAAGTAAATAGCGTTAAACTGGCAGTAATGCACAAAACTATATGGCGTTAAATTGGCAGTAACACACACAGAGCTATATGGTGTTAAACTGGCCGTAACGCACACAGAACTATGGGGTTTATTTACTAAAGGCAAATCCACTCTGCACTACTAGTGCATTTGGAAGTGCAGTCGCTGTAAATCTGAGGGGAAGATCTGAAATCAGGGGAAGCTCTGCTGATTTTATCATCCAATCATGTACAGGCAAAAATGCTGTTTTTTATTTTCCATGTATGTCCCCATGGATCTACAGCGACTGCAATTCCAAGTGCACTTGAAAGTGCACTTGTAGTGGAAAGTAGATTTGCCTTCAGTAAATAAACCCCTATATGTCATTAAACTGGCAGTAATGCACACAAAACTATATGGCGTTAAACTGGCAGTAACACACACAGAACTATATGGCCTGAAAATGGCAGTAACGCACACAGAAGTAAATGCCGTTAAACTGGCAGTAATGCACAAAACTATATGGCGATAAAACTGGCAATAATGCACACAGAACTAAATGGCTTTAAACTGGCAGTAACGCACACAGAACTATATAGCGTAAACTGGCAGTAACACACACAAAACTATATGGCGTTAAACTAGCAGTAACGCACACAGAAGTAAATGGCGTTAAACTGGCAGTAATGCACAAAACTATATGGCGTTAAACTGGCAGTAACGCACACAGAACTAAATGGTGTTAAACTGGCAGTAACGCACACAAAACTATATGGCGTAAACTGGCAGTAACGCACACAAAACGATATGGCGTTAAACTGGCAGTAACGCAAACAGAACTATATGGCATAAACTGGCAGTAACGCACACAGAACTAAATGGCGTTAAACTGGCAGTAACGCACACAGAAATATATGGCGTAAACTGGCAGTAACGCACACAAAGCGATATGGCGTTAAACTGGCAGTAACGCATACAAAATTATATGGCGGAAACTGGCAGTAACACACGCAAAACTATATGGCATTAACTGGCAGTAACACACACAGAAGTAAATGGCGTTAAACTGGCAGTAACGCAATCAAATAGACGGTGTTCAACCGTCACTACACTGACACTGTCTCTACTCTAGCTATACACTAATGTCAAGATTACTGACACAGTCTCACTACACTACACTGAAACTATCTGAGCTGTCCCTAATCTAGCTGCACACTATGCAAAGCTTAATGATGGCCCTCCTCACTACACTCACACTATCCCTAGACTGACACTAAACTAATATTCTACACTGACAATTGAAGCAAAATAGCACAGTATTGCACAATAACTAACTAATAGCACTGAACAGAGCCCTGTTCTATCTCTCTCCATGTCAAAACATCACTGAAAATGGCTGCCATTGAAAGAATACTTTTATACTGTAGGGCATGAATGAGCCATGATTGGATAAAGTCATGATTACAGTGTCCAATCATGAATCTGACAGTGCTCTCTGCCCTGAAAAGCAGTGAAAGCTTCAGCCAATCAGGGCTTGCACTGCACTGTTCAGTGCCCCAATGCATTGTAGTGGGTTCGGAGGGCCAAACAAATGGTCGAACGACCCTCTCATTCGGCTGTTCGTCGAACGTCCGAACTTATGCTCGGGCCGAACTGTTCGTCCATCCCTACTCACCATTTCTTCTATAACTCCTGCATGTGTCCTTGCAACCTTATAGCATATTGACTTTCCCATTTACCTGCTTGGTTCAGGTTGATAGAAGGGCTATTATGCATGGTTAGTGTGAAAGGGAACACAAGCAGTGCTACCAAGTGTCATGATTCATAGGATATTGCTGGACAGGGACCACAGAGAGCTCCTATCTGGCAGTTTGTGAGTGCTCTTAACCATGCTCGAGAATGGTTAAAGCAGAGCTCCACCCAAAAGGGGAAGTTCTGCTTTTTTTTGGGGGGGGGTGGGTACCTAGTATTGACAGGTGATGCTAGGTTTTTCGGGATTTCATATCTTCTGAAAAGCCCAGTAGAAAATCCATTGGTAGCCAACCATAGCGCCCTAACATCAAGAAGAAGGGCATGTGACCAGTTGCCTGGTGCATGGTGTTGTTGTAGACCCACACCATGGCTCCCACATGTTGGTGCCATTTGTCTCAGTGCGATTGTTCAATGGTCTGTTCGATAGTTTAACCGCTCACAAGCTCAATTACTTGTTGATGGTAGGGGGTGGTGTGTGACTTCCTGATACCGCTGAGGTGGCACAGTTTGGACAAAATCACTGACTCAGTTCTGGCTTTGATCCTAAAGTATCCATTTGGGGCAACCGTAGGGTTGGATCACATGCTCCAAGGTGGTAATGGTTGGGCAGGGACTTATGTACAGAATAAGTTTTGCATTCTGACCAAAGACTCAATCCTGTCAGCCCCAATGTGGCTGCTCACAGCGTGTAGTACTCGGCAGACTTGGAGGATGTGTGACTGGGGGAACACAATTTGTAGATTGTTACGCTGCTCGGAGGGAATGCGCGTTTGGCGATACAGCACATTGCCCCATGTCTTGAGTTGATTCCTTTGCCTCAGAATCAGTCAAACTGTGTTAGACAGTAGGGGTGAGCTTCGAGTTTGAGTCGAACATGAGTTCGACTCGAACATCGGCTGTCCGATCATTCGCAGAAGATTGAACATTATGGGGCGTTCGTGTCAAAATCAAGCGGCGCGTCACGCCCCATAATGCACTGCGTCATCGCAGTGCATTGCTGGCTGATGATTGGCCAAGCATGCACTATGACCCGCATGCTTTGGCCAATCACAGCGCCGTCAGCAAAGAGAGCCTTGTGTAGTGTGTTGCTGGTGGAGAGAGAGAGAGAGAGAGAGAGAGAGAGAGTGATTTCATTTACTTTGAGCAGGCAGTTTATTCAGTTAGCTAGATCTCACTGCAGTCCATTCCTGCTGTACTATTTCTAATATACTTCAGGCAGGCAGTTGATTCAGTTAGCTGCAGTGTATTTAGGAACTGAACTTATTCACTCTTGATAAGAGGAGATTAAGGGGGGATATGATCAACATGTACAAATATATAAGGGGTCCATATAGTAAACTTGGTGTTGAGTTATTCACTTTACAGTCTCACTGCAGACCGTTCCTGCTGTACTGTTTCCAATATACTTCAGGCAGGCAGTTGATTCAGTTAGCTGCAGTGTATTTAATATATATATATATATACAGTCAGACTGCTATATATATATCCACTGTATACAGTTTAGCTAGATCTCACTGCAGACCTTTCCTTCTGTACTGTTTCTAATATACTTCAGGCAGGCAGTTGATTCAGTTAGCTGCAGTGTATTTAGGAACTGAACTTATTCACTCTTGATAAGAGGAGATTAAGGGGGGATATGATCAACATGTACAAATATATAAGGGGTCCAAATAGTGAACTTGGTGTTGAGTTATTCACTTTACAGTCTCACTGCAGACCGTTCCTGCTGTACTGTTTCCAATATACTTCAGGCAGGCAGTTGATTCAGTTAGCTGCAGTGTATTTAATATACATATATATATATATATATATATATATATATATATATACAGTCAGACTGCTATATATATATCCACTGTATACAGTTTAGCTGGATCTCACTGCAGACCGTTCCTTCTGTACTGTCTCTAATATATTTCAGGCAGGCAGTTGATTCAGTTAGCTGCAGTGTATTTAGTATATATATATATATATATATATATATATATATATATATATATATATATATATATAAATATATACATCCCGGCTTTGTATATATATATATATATATATATATATATATATATATATATATATATATACAGTTTAGTTAGATCTCACTGCAGACTGTTCCTGGTGTACGTATTCAAATACACTTTCAGGCAGGCAAGTGATTCAGTGATCCGCAGTGCATAAAATATATATACTGTCTCCTACATATATATCCACTGCATTCTAGTCTAGCCAAGCCTATATCTGACTGCAGGCCATTGCTGTTGTACGTTTTCAAATACACTTTCAGGCAGGCAGGCAGGCAGGCAGGCAAGTGATTCAGTGATCCGCAGTGCATAATATATATATATATATATATATATATATATACTGTCTCCTACATATATATATCCACTGCATTCCAGTCTAGCCAAGCCTATATCTGACTGCAGGCCATTGCTGGTGTACGTTCTCAAATACACTTTCAGGCAGGCAGGCAAGTGATTTAGTGATCTGCAGTGCATTAAATATATATATATACAGTCTCCAACATATACAGTATCTCACATTTTTGGAAATATTTTAACACAGGTAAGTTTTATCCAAGTAATAACATGTTACACGTGAAAATAACAAGCATATGTGATTGATAGACATACATACAGAGTTTCTACAATGCAATACATACATACGAGAAGGATTGCAGTTCCTAAACAAAGAGATGACACAGAGTATTCAACACATTATTACATGTTTTATAACATCATGCTAATGTCTGCGCTAGACAGTGGGCTTCGGCCGAAGCCACACTCTTCATTATTCAGGTGGTTTCAACGGTTCAGACTCAATTAGTAGGGTGGATAGAGAGAACGAGGGGTGAAGGGAATTTTTGTAAATATTTAATTATATCTTTTCATGTGACAACACTTAAGAAATCACACTTTGCTACAATGTATAGTAGTGAGTGTACAGCTTGTATAACAGTGTACATTTGCTGTTCCCTCAAAATAACTCAACACACAGCCATTAATGGCTAAACCGCTGGCATCAAAAGTGAGTACACCCCTAAGTGAAAATGTCCACATTGGGCCAAAAGTGTCAATCTTTTGTTTTTGCACTGCCTTAACCCTCTTGGGCATGGCGTTCACCAGAGTTTCACAGGTTTCCACTGGAGTCCCCTTCACTCCTCCATGATGACATCACAGAGCTGGTGGATGTTAGAGACCTTGCGCTCCTCCACCTTCTGTTTGAGGATGCCCCACAGATGCTCAATAGGGTTTAGGTCTGGAGACAAGTTTGGCCAGTTCATCACCTTTACCCTCAGCTTCTTTAGCAAGGCAGTGGTTGTCTTGGAGGTGTGTTTGGTTGGGGTCGTTATTATGTTGGAATACTGCCCTGCGGCCCAGTCTCTGAAGGGAGGGGATCATGCTCTGCTCAGTATATCACAGTACATGTTTGTATTCATTATTCCCTCAATGAACTGTAGCTCCCCAGTGCCAGTAGCACTCATGCAGCCCCAGACCATGACACTCCCACCACCATGCATGACTGCAGGCAAGACACACTTGTCTTTGTACTCCTCACCTGGTTACCGCCACACACGTTTGAAACCATCTTAGTCTTCTTGTCTTCAGCAAACTGTTTGCAGGCTTTCTTGTGCATCATCTTTAGAAGAGGCTTCCTTCTGGGATGACAGCCATGCAGATCAATTTGATGCAGTGTGCAGAGTATGGTCTAAGCACTGACAGCTGACCCCCCACCTCTTCAACCTCTGCAGCAATTCTGGCAGCACTCATACGTCTATTTCCCAAAGACAACCTCTGGAGATGACACTGAGCACCTGCACTCAACTTCTTTGATCGACTATGGCGAAGCCTGTTCTGAGTGGAACCTGTGATGTTAAACCGCTGTATGGTCTTGGCCGCCGTGCTGCAGCTCAGTTTCAGGGTCTTGGCCAACTTCTTATAGCCTAGGTCATCTTTATGTAGAGCAACAATTCTTTTTTTCAGATCCTCAGAGAGTTCTTTGCCATGAGGTGCCATGTTGAACTTCCAGTGACCAGTATGAGGGAGTGAGAGCGATAACACCAAATTTAACACACCTGCTCCCCATTCACACCTGAGACATTGTAACACTAACGAGTCACATGACATCGGGGAGGGAAAATGGCTAATTAGACCCAATTTGGACATTTTCACTTAGGCGTGTATTCACTTTTGTTGCCAGTGGTTTAGACATTAATGGCTGTGTGTTGAGTTATTTTGAGGGTACAGCAAAGTTACACTGTTATGCAAGCTGTACACTCATTACATTACATTGTAGCAAAGTGCCATTTCTTCAGTGTTGTCACATGAAAAGATATAATAAAATATTTACAAAAATGTGAGGGGGGGTACTCACTTTTGTGAGATACTGTATATATCCACTGCATTCTAGTCTAGCCAAGCCTATATCTGACTGCAGGCTAGTGCTGGTGTACGTTTTCAAATACACTTTCAGGCAGGCAAGTGATTCAGTGATCCGTAGTGCATAAAATATATATACTGTCTCTTACATATATATCCACTGCATTCTAGTCTAGCCAAGCCTATATCTGACTGCAGGCCATTGCTGGTGTACGTTTTCAAATACACTTTCAGGCAGGCAAGTGATTCAGTGATCTGTAGTGCATAAAATATATATACTGTCTCTTACATATATATCCACTGCATTCTAGTCTAGCCAAGCCTATATCTGACTGCAGTCCATTGCTGGTGTACGTTTTCAAATACACTTTCAGGCAGGCAGGCAGGCAAGTGATTCAGTGATCCGCAGTGCATTAAATATATATACAGTCTCCAGCATATATATATCCACTGCATTCCAGTCTAGCCAAGCCTATATCTGACTGCAGGCCATTGCTGGTGTACGTTTTCAAATACACTTTCAGGCAGGCAGGTGTTTCAGTGATCTGCAGTGCATAAAATATATATACTGTCTTCTACATATATATCCACTGCATTCTAGTCTAGCCAAGCCTATACCTGACTATAGGCCATTCCTGGTGTACGTATTCAAAGACACTTTGAGGCAGGCAGGCCAGGCAGGTGATTCAGTGATCTGCAGTGCATAAAGATATATATACAGTCTCATACATATATATCCACTGCATTTTAGTCTAGCCAATCCTATACCTGACTGCAGGCCATTCCTGGTGAAATTCTTCTGGTAAACTTCAGGCAGTGTTTTGCTAATCCAATTTTACAGCATGTCTGGAGGGCCACCAAGGAAAGGCAGACGCTCACAGGCCACTAAAAGAGGGCAAGCAGGCTCTGTGTCTACAGCCAACAGTGCTGGTCATGGACACGGTGCATCGTCAGCACAAGGCCGTGGGGCACACTTGTTCTTTTCTTTGACAGCTGGCCGTGTTGAGCCACAACATGCAGAAAAGTTAGTAGAGTGGATCACAAAGCCGTCCTCATCCTCCTCATCCTCTGTCACCCAGGCTAAGATAAGTTTGGCTGCCATCGGCTCAATGGCATCAGTCACTCCTTCCCTAGCCCCACCATCATGTCCTGAGGAGTCTCCCGAACTGTTTGACCACAGTGTCGGGTACATGCTGCAGGAGGATGTGCAGCATTTTGAAGGCTCCGATAATGGTACCCAGGTTGATGATGAAGGCAGTAACATGAGCCCAGAGAGAGGGGGTGCCCAAGAAACTGGCAGTCATGTTCCCCCAGCTGCAGCATACTGCCAGGTTTGCTCCAGTGGTGAGGAGGGAGCGGATGATGAGGTCACTGACTCTACGTGGGTGCCTGATAGAAGAGAGGAGGAGCATGAGGAGGCACATCTCCAACGAGGCAGGATTCCCTCCAGGGGCCAGCTTAAGGACAGTCAACTGACTGCATCACCTTGCAGAGCTCCGCATGTGCAGGGCGCTACTGACTCTGTGCGTTTTTTTAAAGGTTCTTTGATGTGGGCCTTTTTTGAGACGTGTGCAGCTGATTGCACCGTTGCTGTTTGCAACATATGTTTGAAGCGTATCAAGCGTGGCCAAAACAGCAGCCGCTTGGGCACGACATGCTTGACCAGACATATGTCAAGCTCCCATGCAGTCCGTTGGCAACAGTACTTAAAAGACCAACACCAAAGAACACGGCAGATCTCTCCTTGCTCCTCATCAGCTGGGATCTCCAACCCCACTACACCTTCAGTCCTCTCAGAGACCTGCACTTGCAGGCAATCTGCTAGCGGTACACCTAAATCCGATTGTAGCAGGCAAATTTCCCTACCCAGTTGCTAAACTGTCAAAAGAAATTAGGTCCCAGCCATCCACATGCTCAGCAGTCGAATGCTAGTTTGGCTAAATTGCTAGCACTCCAACTGCTGTCTTTTCAGCTGGTAGAGAGGTTCCCAAACGCCATTTTTTTTCTCGGAAGGTCATTCCAGCTCTCTACCGGCATGTTTAAGGCAATGTCTTGGCCTTGTTGGACAGGGCAGTCAGCGGTAAGGTGCATATTACCGCTGACTCATGGTCCAGCAGGCATGGACAGGGACGTTACCTTTCTTTTACGGCGCACTGGGTAACCCTGCTGGCAGCTGGGAAGGATGCAGGGCAGGGTGCAGTAATCTTGGAGCTTGTTCCGCCACCACGCCTCCAAAATGCTGGTAGTGGTGATTCTGCCAGACCTTTCTCCTCCACCCCCTCCTGTTCTTCTTCCTCTATGGCCTCTTCCTCTGCAGATTTGACCTCAGAACCGTAGGCGTTCTAGGGGCTACACAAGCAAAAACATGCCACGCGGTGCTTGAGTTGGTCTGCTTAGGGGACAGGAGCCACACTGGGGCAGAGATTATGGCAGCTCTGCAGGGGCAGGTTCAGAGGTGGTTGACTACATGCCAGCTTCAGGCAGGAATGGTGGTTTGCGACAATGGCACCAACCTCCTCTCCGGCCTCCGACAGGGACACTGGAGCCATGTTTCCTGTTTGGCTCAAGTCCTTAATTTGGTGGTGCAGCGGTCCTTGTGCAGGTACCCGGCTTACAGGATCTCCTGAGGCAGGCCAGGAAAGTCTGTGGGCATTTCCGCCGGTCATATAATGCCAGTGCTCGGCTGGCTGACCTTCAAAAAGAATGCAACCTGCCCAAGAACCGCCTCATCTGTGACATGCCCACCAACTGGACGTTGGCAATGCTGCAGTGGCTGCACACGCAGCAGAGGGCCATCAATGAGTACCTGTGCGAGTATGGCACCAGGACAGGGTCAGGGGTGCTTGGCTTTTTTTTGCCACACCAGTGACTAATTATCAAGGATGCATGCACTGTCCTGTCACCATTTGAGGAGGCCACGAGGATGGTGAGCAGTGACAGTGCATGCATCAGTGATACTGTCCCTCTTGTCTTCCTGTTGGAGCACACGCTGCATGGAATAATGGACAGGGCACCTAAGGCAGAACAGAGGGAGGAAGAGGAGGACTTCCTTACCTCTCAAGGCCCCCTTTATCCAGACAGTATTCCTGCAGGCCCGCCTATGACACAGGAAGAGGAGGAGGAGGATTGTGTCAGCATGGAGGTGGAGGATAACACTCAGCATCAGCAGCAGTTGAATTTAGGCTGACCACAGTTCTTACTTTCATGTACAAAACGGCTGCACCACCAGCACTTGCATTCCTCCTCTGGTATCCCTCTGTAACGGATTCTCACTCTTGGTGGAGGAGACCGAATCTTGTTTGAGTGAGGACAATTCTTGTGTCAGGGAGGCCACATACAGGGTGAGTTCCCTTAGTTCTGTGTGTATGGCTGACAACGGTGAGAGGGCCTCCTCATTCATGTGTGCTGGGCCATACCTCATACCTTACTGTCGCTGCCAAGTGAACACCATCTTCAGCCAAGTGAACCCTGCAGGCTCTCATACCCCACTGTGCTCCGAGGGTCACTGTCCCCACTCCTCCAAGGTACCTGTCAAAGGCATCCGTTTCAGTCTTCTTTATCCCAGCAGGATCGGAATCACTGATGGAGACCGTACGCGCTTTTTCGACCACCCAGAGGCCGCGTCGGCTTGGCTGGACACCTGCTGAGACCCACTTGAACATCACGCAACCTAACGGTTCCCCAATCTTGCCTCCTGGTATCAGCTAAGTACTTTACCTGTTTCTTTCTCTGATCTAACCCTGCTGGCAATTGAACTGTCCTCCTCTGCATTATGCCTCACACCTTCGGCCGTTGGAGCGGACTTTCCAAAAATCTGCTGAAACTATTTACAACTTCCCACTTCCTTATCTCCTGACTTACCTTCCTGGCTTCTTAGCTCCAGCATCTCCCCCTACACCCCCTGGTGCTCCTACCTGACCACCCCCCCGGACCTAATAAGTGTTGGCTACGGCTGGCAGGCAGCCCCTTCCCTGCCTTCAGAGAACCTGACTACAAATTGCAGGGCCACTGTTGTCCTACGCCTGCTTGCCCTGCCACGGGACCTCTGCAAGCATTGGGACCTACTATTGAACGGTTGCTAGTTTAAGCTCCAAGGTTTAAAGATTCTGTTTTTGGGTATAGGCCTGATCTGATCACTCCCAGGTTTTTAGGGATGTCATCAGATGAAGACAGGATTGACACTCTGTTGTCAACAAGGTTATTAGTTATCCAATGTGTTAATGTACTTGTTTTTTGGTTTGTTCGGTTTTTCGCTGGTCATAACATTACTAGGTACAGGCTTCCTGGGTTCCTGCTGCTCCTGAGATGTACGATTGGGTGGGTTATACCACTTCCTCTTCTCTTCCCTATACAAAAATGCGATGACTACACGTGATACCCCTAGCTTCAACATAATGTCCTGGAATGGAGCTCAACTCCAAATTCAAAAGAGCGGTGCTCTTCAAATACCTTAAACTGCATTCTCCCCATATGACGATGCTACAGGAAACACATCTCATGGGCAGAAAACTCCTGGCAGTAAAAAAGCCATGGATCCAGAGAGCCTTCCATGCCTCCTATTCCACATATATCAGGGGGGTCACGATCCTGATCAGCAAATCTTTCCCATGTGTGATGGAACAGGTTCACACTGACCCCCACGGCAAATATGTGATATTGGTGTTCACTGTCTGGGGCACTTGGTATATAGTGGTTAACATATATATTCCCCCTCCCTTTGCCTCAGCTACCCTTTACACTCTTTTGGAGAAGGTCAGCCCATACTGCCCTGCTAGGCTGCTACTTGGGCAACTTTAATGCCATCTTGGCCTCAGACCTGGACAGGCCTGTCCCTCCCAAGCAATTTTCCACAGAAATGCTCTCCTGGGCTAAGGCAATGGGGGTAGCCGAGGTCTGGAGTTGGAAGCATCCCACGACCAGAGCCTACTCTTGTTTCTCCACCACATACAAAACTTCCTCCCGTATCGACTTAGCCTTTGCCAACCCAACCATGATGACGGATGTTGTAGACGCTTCATACTTGCCCTGCCGGCTCTCAGACCACAGCCCCCTACTCCTTAGCATACGTTCCCCCTCCTCCCACACTTCGGCCCTTTGGCGTTTGGGGACTCACTGGCTCTCCCATGCTGACGTCACAAGTACCATCACACCTCGCCTTAGAGTACTGAGACATTAATGAGGGGTCCTCCTCCCCGGGGGTGACCTGGGACGCCTTCAAAGCCTTTACTAGAGGGCAATACATCTCTGCTATTGCTGGGATCTGCAGAGAACAAACCGCAACCACGACTGCCCTCCAGGCCACTGTACAATCCCAGTCAGACACTTATGCTGCTGACCCCACTGACTCACACTTTGACTTCCTCAATGCCGCTAAACGCGATCTACACCTACACCTCACAGAGGTCACCAGGCTAGACCTCTACCGGAACAACGATTTTTTGAACAGGGTGACCGCAACGGTTGCCAATTGGAGATGCTGGCACAACATGACAAACCACTGACAGTGATCCCTAGTATATTGCCCCCTTCGGGTGAATCGGTCTCTTCTCTACCGGACATTTTGGAGGCATTCCACCTTTATTACAGTTTCCTCTATACCTCTGTGCTACCCCCGGATTTCCGGCCCGGGGACCTTGCACCCTAGCTGGACCCGCTGGCACTTGGCTGGCTTTCAGATGGGGAGAGGGAGTCCTTGGTGGGACTAATTACCCCGGAGGAGGTACTGGTGGCGATCGGGTCCTTCCCCTCTGGGAAATCTCGGTGACGTACAACACTACGACGAGCCGAGAAAATGAAGTTCAATGCTTCCGAGCATGCGTTGAATTGTTTCCGAGCATGCGTAGGAATTTTGCACGTTCGGAATTGCTACAGACGATCGGAATTTCCGATCTGAACTTTGTCCGACCGAAAAATTGCTTTGTCAATCTTTTGCTGGCTGGAATTCGGCCAGCAAAAGTCCAATGGAGCATACACACGGTCGGAATTTCCAACCAAAAGCTCTCATCTGTCTTTTGCTGGTCGAATTTCCGAGTGGCTGTAATGCATTCTATGCATTAGAATAAAAACCCTTCTGTGTGCAGCAACCCCCTTCAGCCCCCCTAAGGCCGCGTACACACGAAGGGACAATCCCGCGGGATTATCCTCTGGACTGAAGTCCAGCGGATAATCCCCTCGTGTGTGGGCGCCGGCGGACTTTTTGGCGCCAAAGTACGGCGGACTAAAGTTTCAGGTTTTGTTTTCAAATTATCCGCTGGACTTGGAAGTCCAGCGGACAATCCCGCCGTTAGTGGGCAAGTCCGCGGGACTTTTGAAATGAAGGGACTTGCCGCTCATCGGCAAGTCCGTTCATTTAGCACGTGACTTCAGGTTACGTAGCTAGCGTAGGCAGTAAATGCCGCCGCGCTAGCTCCGCAAGCTGGCATGGATTTAAAGGGAATCCCCACGCCGAAAAAACGGCGTGGGGGTTCCCCCCAAATCCATGTCAGACCCTCATCCGAGCACGCAGCCTGGCAGGCCAGGAAAGGGGTGGGGACGAACGAGCGCCCCCCCCCCCCTCCTGAGCCGTACCAGGCCGCGTGCCCTCAACATGGGGGGTGCCCTGGGGAAAGGGGGGCCGTGCGGCCCCCCCACCCCAAAGCACCTTGTCCCCATGTTGATGAGGACAAGGGCCTCTTCCCACAACCCTGGCCGTTGGTTGTCGGGGTCTGCGGGCGGGGGCTTATCGGAATCTGGGAGCCCCCTTTAATAAGGGGCCCCCAGATACCGGCCCCCCACCCTATGTGAATGAGTATGGGGTACGATGTACCCCTACCCATTCACCTAAGGTGTAAAATGTAAAGTAAAAAAAAAACACCCACACTTTTGAAAAAATCGTTTATTGCACTGCTCCGGGGGTCTTCTTCCGTCTTGGGGTCTTCTCGCCGGACTCCCCCGCCATTTACCAAGCTCTTTTACCGAGCGAGGGGAGTCCGGCTACCTTCTTCGTCGTCGCCGCCGTCTGGGGGTCTCGATCCGCCTTCGGGGGTCTTCTTCCGTCTTGGGGGTCTTCTCGCCGGACTCCTCCCCTCTCTTCTGCTCTTTTACCTAGCTCTTTCACGAGGGGAGGAGTCCGGCTACCTTCTTCGTCGTCGCCGCCGTCGTCTGGGGGTCTCGATCCGCCTTCGGGGGTCTTCCGGGGGTCTCTTCTGTTCTTGCGGCGGTCGTCGTCTTCCGCGCCGCCGGCGCCTTGTCCTTCTTCTTGTCCTTCTTGTTCTTCTTCTTCTTCCGATGTTGACCCGTCGCTGTCTCTGCCTGGAATGCCTGTGCCGATCTGCGCTCGGACTTATATAGGGACATGGGGGACAGGGTCACATGCACATGTCACATGGTGACCCCGCCCCCTTGTGTTGTCACAGTCCCGGAGGATGCTGGGACTGTGACATCGCAAGGGGGCGGGGTCACCATGTGACATGAACATGTGACCCTGTCCCCCATGTCCCTATATAAGTCCGAGCGCAGATCGGCACAGGCATTCCGGGCAGAGACAGCGACGGGTCAACATCGGAAGAAGAAGAAGAACAAGAAGGACAAGAAGAAGGACAAGGCGCCGGCGGCGCGGAAGACGACGACCGCCGCAAGAACAGAAGAGACCCCCGAAGACCCCCGAAGGCGGATCGAGACCCCCAGACGACGGCGGCGACGACGAAGAAGGTAGCCGGACTCCTCCCCTCGTGAAAGAGCTAGGTAAAAGAGCAGAAGAGAGGGGAGGAGTCCGGCGAGAAGACCCCCAAGACGGAAGAAGACCCCCGAAGGCGGATCGAGACCCCCAGACGGCGGCGACGACGAAGAAGGTAGCCGGACTCCCCTCGCTCGGTAAAAGAGCTTGGTAAATGGCGGGGGAGTCCGGCGAGAAGACCCCCAAGACGGAAGAAGACCCCCGGAGCAGTGCAATAAACGATTTTTTCAAAAGTGTGGGTGTTTTTTTTTTACTTTACATTTTACACCTTAGGTGAATGGGTAGGGGTACATCGTACCCCATACTCATTCACATAGGGTGGGGGGCCGGTATCTGGGGGCCCCTTATTAAAGGGGGCTCCCAGATTCCGATAAGCCCCCGCCCGCAGACCCCGACAACCAACGGCCAGGGTTGTCGGGAAGAGGCCCTTGTCCTCATCAACATGGGGACAAGGTGCTTTGGGGTGGGGGGGCCGCACGGCCCCCCTTTCCCCAGGGCACCCCCCATGTTGAGGGCACGCGGCCTGGTACGGCTCAGGAGGGGGGGGGGCGCTCGTTCGTCCCCACCCCTTTCCTGGCCTGCCAGGCTGCGTGCTCGGATGAGGGTCTGACATGGATTTGGGGGGAACCCCCACGCCGTTTTTTCGGCGTGGGGATTCCCTTTAAATCCATGCCAGCTTGCGGAGCTAGCGCGGCGGCATTTACTGCCTACGCTAGCTACGTAACCTGAAGTTACGTTCGAAATGAACGGACTGCTCCGTGTGTGGGCAAGTCCGTTCATTTTCAAAAGTCCCGCGGACTTTTGGCCGGCGGATTATCCGCTGGAGAAGTCCGTGCGTGTGTGGGCAAGTCCACACCCTCGGAAAGTCCAGCGGACCTAGCCGGAAAGTCCAGCGGATTGTCCGCTGGACTTAGGTCCGCCGGGAAAAGTCCGTACGTGTGTACGAGGCATAATACTTACCTGAGGTCCATCTACATCTAGCAATGTTGCACGAGAGACTCGGCTGTCCGGGACCCCCCTCCTCATTGGCTGAGACAGCAGCACGGCACCATTGATTGCCACTGCTGTCAATCAAATCCGGTGAGTCAATGAGGAGAGTAAGGGGGGGGGGCGGGCCATGGCTTCATGTCTGAATGGACACAGGGAGCTGCAGCTCAGCTTGGGTGCCCCTATAGCAAGCTGCATGCTGTGGGGGCACTCAACAGAAGGGAGGGGCCAGAAGCACTGAAGAGGGACCTGAGAAGAGGAGTATCTGGGCTGCTCTGTGCAAAACCATTACACAGAGCAGGTAAGTATAACATATTTGGTATTTTTAACAAAAAAAAACTTTAGTGTCACTTTAAGACATCCCCCAAACATGTTATTTTAAGCAGTGGTCCCCAACCTTTTTGGCACCGGGGACCGGCTGGGTGGAAGAAATTTGTGCCAAGGCTCGGCGAGGGGGGGATGTACGCACACGCGGGGGGGGGGGGAGGCGAATTTTGCGGGCAATTTATCAGGGCAATAGCTGGTGTTCTGCTGTTGGTACTTCAATCATCATGGCACCATGGTTGGTATGGTGTCAGAATGATTGAAACGCATTTTTTCTTATATTACATTGTAATATAAATGAAATAGTTCAACTCACCATAATGCAGAATCAGTGTGAGCCCTGAGTGTGTCACTTTCCACGTCACCTGCGACCAGATGAGGAATGTCACTTGCCATGCTGCCTGCCACCAGATGAGAAATGCCACTTGCCACGCTTGCCTGCCACTAGATGAGGAATACCACTTGCCACGCTGCCTGCCACCAGATGAGAAATGCCAATTGCCACGTTGTCTGCCGCCAGATGAGGAATGCCACTTGCCACCCTTGCCTGCCACCAGATGAGGAATGCCACTTTCTAGGTCACCTGCCTGTGCCACCAGAGGAGGAATGCCACTTGCCACATCACCTGCCTGTGCCAACAGATGAGGAATGCCACTTGCCATGGTGCCTGCCACCAGTTGAGGAATGCCACTCTGCCTGCCACCAGTTGAGGAATGCCACTTGCCACATCACCTGCCTATGCCACCAGATGAGGAATGCCACATCACCTGCCTGTGCCACCAGATGAGGAATGCCACATCACCTGCCTGTGCCACCAGATGAGGAATGCCACATCACCTGCCTGTGCCACCAGATGAGGAATGCCACATCACCTGCCTGTGCCACCAGATGAGGAATGCCATGTCACCTGCCAGTGCCACCAGATGAGGATTGTCACTACATTGGTGACACTGGTTCAGTGGTCTTTCTTGAGTGAAGAGAGCAGAGATGCGGGATGGGCGGTGAGAGATGATGTCATCTCTCTGCTCCCCGCCGCACCGCCGACATTCCACACGCTGTGAGGGCGGAAGTGTGGTGATGCTAGGCGGGCGGAGAGATGTCATCTCCGCTCCCCAGCCCGCTTCTCTTATTCGCCGCTTTCCTCTCTGATCCACCAGTGATTTACAGCCCGCCGCGGCCCGGCTGCAAAGACGCTATGGCCCGGTAGTGGGCCGCGGCCCGGGGGTTGACGACCCCTGATTTAAAGGATTTGTGTATTTATAATAAAAACCACATGGAAAAAACCTTATTCCCCATTGTATTTAAAAAAAAAAAACATAAAACACTTTTTGCATTGATAAATGTCCCCTGTGATAGTGCCTAGCTTCCCATTCCTTTTTTCTAGGGCTGTGGAAATTAAAGATTAATTCCTCGATTAATCGATTCATTTTTTTGATCAATCAAAATTCTTTTGATCGGTACTCACCTCTCCGCCGGCTTCCGGGTCGCCAGGGAGTTCCGTTGGAGATCCGGTGACGTCACAGACATCGACGTTAAAAGACTACTCCCCCCTTCCCCAAGTGCCTCCGTCTGCTAACGAAGGGAAGGGGGGAGGAGTCCGGTGACGTCGAAGTTCTGATTGAACGTAATGCGTACAGGGGAGGAGCTACGCATGACGTCACCCACTGCTGCCCTACGGAACTAACACGATTGTCGGCTTTACATGCTGTGTTTTTATCATCTTTATGTGAGTCGTTTGTGTTTGAACACAAAAATTAAATCTTATACTTAAGCGGTGAGCACTTAGATCTTTTCTTTCTACCCATGACCTGGCATCCTTGCTGGGATCTAAGGAGACGTGAGAGAAGTTTATGGTCCGTGTTAACCCTTTTGATACCCTCTTGCATGACACCTGTTTGCAGGGGTCCATGCCATAAGGTGAGACTGATTAGTTAGACCGGAGGTGGAGGGATTGTCACGCTACTGTGGAAAAAAAAATGACTTACGTCAGTGCTACAGTTTGAATTTAAAATGTATTTGTGTGAACTGTGAAGTTAAGTCATGGATTGTGGAAACTAACTAGTGTCGGGTGATTGTATATAGTGTATACCACATTTACCACTGACTAATGCAGAGTTGCAATGCAAGGAGATCAGCTAAAAGTATTTGGATCTGTATGTGCGTTATAATTAATCGAAATTAGTCGATTAATCGATTAAAAAAAAATTGATTAATCGAACACGAAAATTTTAATCAGTAACAGCCCTACTTTTTTTTATACATTAGTTTGCCTATTAGTCCTAAAAATGGCCAGAATTTATTAACAGGAATTCAGTGCTTTGGGTTTGATGAATTTCAACATAATTTTCTGAACTATTAGTGATTCGAACCTGTGCAAATTTGATCATCTCTGAAATAAAAATTTCAGATTACAAAGAAATTCAAAAGTCTGAAATTTTGAAAATATGTTATCTCATTCCCTTCTGTAATATTATTTCTGTGATATGTATACCACATATGAATGTGCCCTCTTGTTATCTTGTTTATGTAACATATAAGCCTTTGTGCTAATTAGGACTATACTTAAGATGCTACTCCATGTCAGAATCCCCCAAAGATCCAGCACTGAATATGCAACATCTTGATCTAGTATGCCGATTAAGACATCAACAGGAAATATATTTTGATGCACATAAAGACTTGTGTATTATCCACACAGGCTCCTCTGTTGTAGGGAGGAAATGTTTGAAAAGGTTACACAGTCATGAAGAAGGCCCTCTGTGTATTCTCTTTCAAAGTCAACTTGTTTTCCAAAGAAGAGAGAATTGAGCTTGGAGATCACACTTTAAACCTTGCACCTGGCCAGTCCCAGCTCCTTCCTCACATTTATTTTAAAATCACAGAGACCTCTACACATTTATTAATTAGTCCATGTTTTGACGGAATGACTAGATTGACACTCTAAATAAGTCATTCATCTAAGCAATGTTTCAGGCACACAGGCAACTTGTGAGGCTCTTTGTATACGCTGTGGGAAGTTGTATTCTCAAAAGGATGAAGAGGACTAGTATAGTTCTAATCAGTTCTCATAAGGGTAGAATATATTAGCATATATGATGTTAGCAAAAAGAACTTTTCAGGACATGAAAAAAAGATACACAGAAAACAATTGAAACTTGCTATTAATATTTATAGAATATTTATAGAATTTGAATTTGCAGAAGTATTTTAAAAGTAAAATCAAGCTTTTAATGTTAATTTCTCCTTTTTATTAAAGCCTCTGCTTTTTATCTCTGTGAAATTGGAACTCAAAGGTGCATATGTTACTAAAGGCAAATTGGCTATTTGCCCCAGAGCTTAGTGAATGAGATAAAGTCCCGCTAACTTCAATCATGTGCAAGAAACGTTACCACATTCGCTAAGCTCTGGGGCAAATTCCGTGCAAACTGAACACCCTTTTTGCCTTAAGTAAATCAACCCTGTCATATGTGCATGTAACATCCTCCTAGTTAGGTGCTATGGTGTCAGGTAAATGTAGTTCTTTTTGTGCTTTTCTGTAATTGGCGGAGCAGTGGCTGATTGTTTTGGCCTGATCTGGGTCCCACAGCCTGCACACAAGATTGTTTATCCTTGCTTTCTTGTAAGCTCTAAAGCAGGGATATGCAATTAGCGGACCTCCAGCTGTTTCAGAACTACAAGGTCCATGAGGCATAGCAAGACTCTGACAGCCACAAGCATGACACCCAGAGGCAAAGCATGATGGGACTTGTAGTGTTGCAACAGCTGGTGGAACTTAGGAGTGAAGCCGGCTGAGAGAGCAGTCTGAGCATTTAGGAGGTCCCAGCCAATCCCTGGGAAGTTGTGCCAAGAAGGTGACTGGAGAGAACATAAATAGTCTAGGGTTTAAGCAGTCAAGGTTCTTGTTCCAGGAGGAGAGGCACCCAGCCTGGAGGGCTATTACCTTCCCAGGTCACTTAGCTGACACCTGCCAAGAAGCACAATGAGGTCCCAGCAGATTCAAAGCTGGGGGGAATATCCACTCAAATAAATCGCTGAGGCTAAAGAACCAGGGGGAATCTCACCCAAGGATCAGTCTGGAGAGCCCATTTTGCAAATGCCTGCCTAATGCCTCCTGCATTAGGCAGGCATTTGCAAAGTGGGCTCTACAGACTGATCCTTGGGTGAGATTCCCCCTGCTTTCTTTAGCCTCAGAGATTTCTTTGAGTGGATATTCCAACTAGTTAAGGACTTGTGAGTACAGCCTGAGAGCAGAACCTGGGTGACTGTGCTGCTGTTAACATCTTGGTGCACTTTTGCTAAGGCTTGACTGGACTGGGGCATTGTCCATGCTGTCCCTGAGAATTTATGTAGGGTACTGTCGCAGAGAGGAAGGTGTCCTGTTGTTGCTGTTCAACCTTCTGGAATATCTGCCTAAACTACCCAAGTTACTCAGCAGTAATCTTTAAAAAAGGCAACCCCTAGAGTATTCATTGAGCCAGAGAAGTGAATGTGTGCTGAATGCTGTGTGCCTGACTGCTGCAGCACTATACAAACAGATAAACCTGGGAAAAAAGCAGCAGCCCTTGCTGGGTAGTGGTACATACATCTTAAGTTTATGTGGGCTCCTGGTTGCTGTAGTGAAGCAACACTCTTTGGAAAATGGAAATGTTGGAAGAGATTTCATGCATTTGCCTTGTAGCATTTTACCCAACCTCTTTCCTACTATTTCCAAACCCTTTTTATTGGAATCCGTATAGCTTGTGTAAAATATGTAAATCTCAGACTTTTATTACCCGATCACAAAGTAAAGCAACATTTGAGGAAGTGCAGGACCCCTCCATCAAGCTCCTGCTGCAAAAGTTTGCACTGTTGTAAAATATGTATTGTAAATAAAAGGGTAATGGTTGCCCCTCCTACTTTGTGTATGTAGGTGATAGATGGGTTCAGTTATTAGTTAGTAAAAGGCATTTTCTGACTCTGAATCTTCAAAAACTTGTATGGCTTTTAGTTTATGGTTAGTCAATTAACAAATATTTTTATTCTGTTTTACGGGCCCCATTTATAACGGAATGATATAATCTTACTGTGACCATACCGCTGGTTTTAAAAAAAAAAGAAAAAAATACAAACACAAATATGAAAAACAATGATGTGCTTTACAACTGTGCATTAGAGTTTGCTTATCTTGGGACTCCAAAGAAAAAAAGGTGGAGTGTCTTTCATTCTAATGAATGATAGAAAAAAGGGGGGAAGATAGCCTGGTCACATGTGGCTGGCCTTTCTGTCAGTCTTGGAGTTCTCTCTGTAGTTCTACGCAGAGAAAATTCATTGGGACACCACAGGTCCCACACAATGACCTGTGCTTTATGAATGACTCCTAAAATTCAGGTGCAATGTTGAGTAAACACTGGGGTGTCCAGCAGATAGCAGCATCTGCTAAAACTTCCTTAATCGTTGGCCATTTTTCAGCATTGTTTCCTTTTTCCAGTTTTCAATACTAACAGACTGTTTCCCAGAGCAGATTAAAAATTAGGTCTACAGAATTTGGCGCAAAATTGAGCAACTACGTGCATGGTGTGAAAGCCATGAAAGAGTTACTAGTATGTAAAAACTTACTACATATAAAAATGAACTTCATTTATGGTTTAAGATTAGCTGGGTTACAGCAAGGAAACACATTGGTGGTTAGCCCCAGAATCCTCAGTCTGAATGTAGATTACAAGGGAGGTGCTTTCCTGCTTATTTGTCCCTTTATAAATTGATGGACAGCTCTGTGGGAACCGGGTCCTTGAAGGACATGTAATCAGCTTTGGTAAATGGGGGCTCAGCTGAAATATAGGGGTCCACCACTGGGTCTGTTATTGGTGTATGCTATTTGAGTGTAAAACCACTGGAGCTTGAAAAGTACTGATGTAAGTGCCCGTAATGCAGCTGAGAGCAAGGGGGTGGAATGGTAGCTGAAAAATTGCAGTTTAAAGTTATTGTAAACCTTTACAAATACCCAGTGAAGTGATTAACCTCAGGTGATACACAGAGATGGAACAAATCCTCCAACATAACACATTTTTACCTGTTTATCTGTAGTCCTCCCTTATCTGAAACCATTCAAAGTGCACATTTTAAATAGCACGTCTGAGCATCAGGAGGAGGAGGGGGTCTGATTTCACACACTGCATAGCACAGACAGGAGAACTGAGTGTAATCTGAGACCTGAGTGGAGGGAATGGACACACCCTACACAGTCTCATAGGGAAGCATGCACAATCACCTGCTGTGGAGGGAAAAGGGGCTTTCTCCCGGAGTTGCTTGGTGTAGGAATAAATGATCAGAAGTGACCCATGCAGATAGCAGAGAAAGCTAGAAATCACACTAGGTGCTTTGGATTGAGGCAAGTACACACTATAGAAGTATATGTTTTGTTTGTTTTTAATTTCAAAGGTATACAACCACTTTAACAGGCTATATTTAGTCTGATTAGTCTTTTCAGAGGTATACAACCACTTTAACAGGCTATATTTACTGTCACATTGTCAGGGTGTGAATCTGAACCCAGAACCTCTGTTGCACCTGGCAGTAGCTCTTCTTTCTGTGTCACCTGAGATGCTGGACAGTTCCCTGCCTAATCCCTTGGACAGCCCTATTTAGATCTTGTTTCTGAACCTTGAACTCCTTGCTCCTCCCATGAACTTCCTATTTAAGCCACATCATTCCACCTCCTGATTGCCAGATTATTGTGCTCTTCTCCAGCTAGTATCTTGCTCCTTGCACTCCTGCTGCAGTCCATATCTTCACTAAGACTCACTCGTTACCAACCTTTGGCTCATCCCCCATATTACAAATACTATTCAATGGCTTGAAAAGGATCCAATGTAGCTACATTGATATTAGTCTTACTTAATTTACTTTCCCTGTTATTTATAGACTACGTCTCCTTTGGATGTGTGCATCTGTGGGATGTTTTTGAGGCTCCGTTTGGACCCTTTTCAAGCCATTGAACAGTATTTGTAATATGGACTTTTGATATACATATATTTATCAGCTTATACTATATGATACTAGGGATGAACATCATATCCTCTTGACTCAGTGTGTCTTTTCATCCTATGTTACCTTTGCCTGCGCATACACAGCACCCATTTGAGGTATACCTTTTTGTATATATATATATATACTTTTTTGTATCACTTTTTTGAGTGCTAAAAAATAAATATAAATGGGCTTTTTTTGATCTCCTGGCCAACCTCCTGATGTGAGGTTTTTGGCCAAAAAAATGGGGGATTTAAACATATAGTGTTAGCTGCATACTGTGATAGCTTTTTTCTCTATATCCTCAGCTTCCTGCTGATGCGGTCCCGGGTTGTTCTCAGGTGTTATCTGCATCCACTTCCCCCACCAACCAGGATTTTTTTTTTTTACTGTACCTATGTGTGCCTTTCTGGCTCATTCGGACATCTTTCGTGGCTCTAAAGGTTTATTGGACACGTGAGTATATGAGCAATACATGTACAATTTTTGATCCATCTGTTGCCATTTGATGGATATAAACACTATGAGCTATGTTGGTAGCTATGTTGGTTGTTAAAAATATGTATTTCTTTGTATTTTAGATTGTTACATTTAGAATATATTGAATATCGGATCATCCCTGAAGAAGGAGTGTAGAACACTCTGTAACGCAGAGGATACATCGAATGCATATGATCATTTGTTACATGTCCATACTTTGAGTGCATATGTTCTCTGTGAGATATCTGAGATATTATACACTCGAAAGCTATTTGCACAGATATTTTTAATATATGTTTGTATGAATACTATTTCATAAATTTTGATACATTGTCTAAATAAAATTACTTTATATTTTTACTACATCATATGTCTTACAATCTATGCCTTTAAAGTCCTACCCCATTTTGTACCCTGGTCATGATACATAACTAGCCGATGGACATTTTAACTGTGTTTTTTAGGCGTTTTTTACAGTAATTTTTTGTAAGTAGATTGTGAATATTAAACTTTGGATTCTTTGCTTTTACTGCTGCACTATGGGCCCTGTTTTATTATCTTGCATGAGTGAGTCTATAAGATTTAACACTCTTGTAAGGTGCATGGTGTGACTATATCTATACCAGGTGGCTGGGAACAAAATATCACTTTTTGGGCACTTGAGCGTGTGAGTGGATTGTCACTTTGCACAATCTAAACAAAATGTAAAGCAGTATTAATATAGTATAGTAATAATAGTATTATTATTTTCTTTATTTTTTTAGGCTATATGCGTTTTGTTTGAATGTGGAAGCAATTGAAGTTCATCAGAAAGGATTATTTGAGGATGCACTTATAATCTTGCTTCTGGTTAGGGATTTTGAGCAGCTGATACTATATATATATATATATATATATATATATATATACACACATATATATATATAATCTTATATTTACAAAAGTATTGAGATGCCTGCCTTTACACGCACATGAACTTTAATGGTATCCCTTTGTGGCTACAACAGCTTCAACTCTTCTGGGAAGGATGTCCACCAAGTTTAAGAGTGTGTCTATGGGAATCATTGAACATTTTTCCATAAGTGCATTTGAGAGGTCAGGCATTGATGTGGACGAGAAGGTCTGGCTCGCAGTCTCTGTTCTAATTCATCCCAAAGGTGTTCTATCGGGTTGAGGTCAGGACTTTGTGCAGGCCAGTCAAGTTCCTCCATCCCAAACTCACTCATCCATGTCTTTATGGATCTCGTTTGAGCACTGGTGCACAGTCATGTTGGAACAGGAAGGGG
>CM053026.1:653596939-653612399 GCA_028564925.1 Lithobates sylvaticus
GATTGGTTGCTAGAGATTACTGTGGATATGACCTCAGGGGGGCATGCTATACATATAAATGCCGACGGCCACCGCTATTTACATATGAATGCTGCTGCTATTTACATATGAATGCTGGGAATTTACATAAATACATGTAAACACAGAGTCTGCAGGTGAGTCATCTGTACACAACAATAGGGCAGAGCTGGGCAGCACTTAACACTGAGATATTGGGACACAGCACAGGACTAAAACCTCAAGGGACGAGGGAATTTAAACCAGGATAGTTGGCAAGTATGAGGCAGCTGCTTTGGGCCCCACAACAATGACAGGGCCCAGGGCATCTGCCCCTTTTGCCCTGCCTTAAAAACGGCCCTGGCTGAATATAATATTGAAAGTTGTTTTATTTGTTCGATAAGTGTAGAAATACCTGTTGATTTTGCCAGAAATCCTGTAAGCTGTTCTTTTTGTGCTCTGCCTGTATACAATAACAGGATGGGGGAGGGGGGGAGTCTGTTTTCTTGTAGGAAAATGAAGTAGACATGGCTAACAACATGTACATTGGAATTAAGAGCCAAAAATAAACTGGGGGAATTTACTAAAACTGGAGCAGAAAGAATCTGGAGCAGCTGTGCAAAGTAACCAATCAGATTCTAAGTTCAGCCTGTTCAGTTAAAGGGGTTGTAAAGGTATATGTTTTTTCACCTTAATGCATTAATGTGAAAAAACATCAGTCGATTAGCGGCCCCCCGACTTTCCTGAGCCCTCGAAAGTCCTGCGTCGTGAACGCGCTGGCTTCTCAGTCAGGCTTCTCGGCTTATTCATTGGATGATTAATAGCAGCGCAGCCATTGGCTCCCGCTGCTTTCAATCAAATCAATGACGGGGGGGTGGGGCCGAGTGATACGGCCTCTTTTTTTAGATGTGGTGTTTACAAGTTAACCGCTTAAGGACCGTCTCACGTCGATATACGTCGGAAGAATGGCGCGCTCGTGACCCGGTCCTGAGCTCCGTGACCACGGGACCAGCGGACCCAAACGCCGCTGGTGTCCCGCGATCGGGTCACAGAGCTGAAGAACGAGGATAGGGCTGTGTAAACAATCCTCTCCCCGTGTTCCTAGTGATGCTGTCACTGATCGGCTGTTCCCTGTCATCGGGAAAGCCGATCAGTGATGTTGAATGTCAAGCCACGCCCCCTACAGTAAAAAAACACACACGTCACACTAACGCCTCCCCACCCCCTAGTGGTTAACTCCTTCACTGCCAGTGTCATTTACACAGGAATCAGTGCATTTAAATAGCACTGATTGCTGTATAAATGACAATGGTCCCAAAAATGTGTCAAAAATGTCTGATGTGTCCGCCATAATGCCGCAGTCACAATAAAAATCGCTGATCGCTGCCATTACTAGTAAAAAAAAAAAAATATTAATAAAAATGCTATAAAACTATCCTCAATTTTGTAAACGCTATAACTTTTGCGCAACCAATCAATAATCGCTAATTGCGATTTTTTTTAACCAAAAATATGTAGAAGAATACGTATCGGCCTAAACTGAGGAAAAAATATGTTTTTTTATATATTTTTTGGGGGTATTTATTATAGCAAAAAGTAAAAAATATTGCATTTTTTTCAAGTATGTCGCTCTATTTTTGTTTATAGCGCAAAAAATAAAAACCGCAGAGGTGATCAAATACCACCAAAAGAAAGCTCTATTTGTGGAAAAAAAAGGACGCCAATTTTGTTTGGGAGCCACGTTGCACGACCGCGCAATTGTCAGTTAAATCGACGCAGTGCAGAATTGCAAAAAGAGGCCTGGTCCTTTGGCTGCAAATTGGTCCGGGGCTTAAGTGGTTAAAAACATTTTTTTTTTGCTAGAAAATTATTTAGAACTCCCAAACATTATACATTTTTTTCTAACATCCTAGAGAATAAAATGGCGGTCATTGCAATACTTTCTGTCACACCGTATTTGCGCAGCGGCCTTACAAGTGCACTTAAACAGTAAAGTTAGCCGAATTTTTTTTTATATTGTGAAAGATAATGTTACGCCGAGTAAATTTATACCACACATGTCACACTTTAAAATTGCGCCCCGCTCGTGGAATGGTGACAAACTTTTACCCTTAAAAATCTCCCTAGGCGACATTTAAAAAATTCTGCCGGTTGCATGTTTTGGATTACAGAGGAGGTCTAGAGCTAGAATTATTGCTCTCGCTCTACCGATCGCGGTCGATACCTCACATGTGTGGTTTGAACACTATTTTCATATACGGGCGCAATACTCACGTATGTTTTTTTTTTCTTATTTATTTTACCTTTTACTTTTTTATTTTTACACTGTTAAAAAAAAAAATGTGTCACTTTTATTCCTATTACAAGGAATGTAAACATCCCTTGTAATAAAAAAAAGCATGACATGATCTCTTAAAGCGGAAGTAAACCCATCGATTTAACAGTTTTAAAAAAAAGGCATGCCGGGAATGCTAACTGCACATTTGCTGTGCTCTCAACCAAACAGTCAAGCCATCCAATGGCTGGTGTCATAACGGATCACATGTGCAGCACCGTGGCAGTTGAAGATTAAACAGAGGCAAAGATGGCAGCTTCCTTGGCTGAAAACGATAGGGGGGTTTACTTCCACTTTAAATATGAGATCTGGGGTCAAAAAGACCTCAGATCTCATATTTACACTAAAATGCAATAATAAAAAAAAATATTCCCCTCACTCGTCTCCATGTCAGCCCAGGGGACAGACACAATCGCCTCCACCGCTGCCGAAGGCTCCGGTAAGCGACGGAGTGCACCGGATCGCGGCGGGTTGTGGGGGTTCCCTCTCCTGCCACCGATAAAAGTGATCTTGCGAAGAATCTGCCGCAGAGACCACTTTTATCTTGTACCGGACCGCCGGCCGAACACGAGGATACCGGGGTTATGGCAGCTAGCTGCTGCCATAACAACGATATCCGTCCCCAAAGTAGGGACGTACATTAGTGTGCGGCGGTCTGGAAGTGTGTAAGCTGCTGGAGCTGTAACTGCACAGTGTATAAATACTATTAGAGGATAATTATTTATCACAACTATTATTTGGAACTTTTTATTCTTGCTTACGGGAAAGATGCGTAGCCACAGATCTCTCTAATAAAAAATATGTTTGAAAAATGATAAGCATTGAGATTATCATATCTGTTCCCATGTGATAAGAATTTAACTGTGTTTATCAGATTGTCTAGTTATTACAAGTGACTCATTCAACATTAATTTATAAACATAAAAATAATTTCTTTTCTTTAACCACTTGAGCTCCGGATGGTTTACCCCCTTCATGACCAGGCCATTTTTTAAGATACGGCACTGTGTTATTTTAACTGACAATTGCACGGTTGTGCGACGCTGTACCCAAATAAAATTGATGTCCTTTTTTCCCACAGATATAGCTTTCTTTTGGTGGTATTTGATCACCTCTGCGTTTTTTAAATTTTTTGCGCTATAAACCAAAAATATCAACAATTTTGAAAATAATTTTAATATTTCTTACGTTCTGCTCTAAAACAAATTTAATAAAAAAATGGAAAAAATCGAATTTCTTCTTCAATTTAGGCCACTGTATTCTGCTACATATTTTTGGTAAAAAAAAAATCCCAATAAGTGTATATTGATTGGTTTGGGAAAAAGTTATAGCGTCTACAAACTACATAGTTACATAGTTAGCTAGGCCGAAAAAAGACACAAGTCCATCCAGTTCAACCACAAAAAAAAAAAGAAATAATAAATAAAAATAAAAAATATCGTACAATCCAATATACCCAATTCTATACCCACAGTTGATCCAGAGGAAGGCAAAAAAAAAAAAACCCCAGCAGAGCATGCTCCAATCTGCTACAGCAGGGGAAAAAAATCCCTTCCTGATCCCCCTAGAGGCAATCGGATTTTCCCTGGATCAACTTTACCTATAAATGTTAGTACCCAGTTATATTATGTACATTTAGGAAAGTATCCAGGCCTTTCTTAAAGCAATCTACTGAGTTAGCCAGAACCACCTCTGGAGGGAGTCTATTCCACATTTTCACAGCTCTTACTGTGAAGAAACCTTTCCGTATTTGGAGATGAAATCTCTTTTCCTCTAGACATAAAGAGTGCCCCATTGTCTTCTGTGTTGACCGTAAAGTGAATAACTCAACACCAAGTTCACTATATGGACCCCTTATATATTTGTACATGTTGATCATATCCCCCCTTATTCTCCTCTTCTCAAGAGTGAATAAATTCAGTTCCTCTAATCTTTCCTCATAGCTGAGCTCCTCCATGCCTCTTATCAGTTTGGTTGCCCTTCTCTGCACTTTCTCCAGTTCCCCAATATCCTTTTTGAGAACTGGTGCCCAAAACTGAACTGCATATTCCAGATGAGGTCTTACTAATGATTTGAACAGGGGCAAAATGATATCTCTCTCTCTGGAGTCCATACCTCTCTTAATACAAGAAAGGACTTTGCTCGCTTTGGAAACCGCAGCTTGACATTGCATGCTATTATTGAGCTTATGATCTACCAAAACCCCCAGATCCTTCTCCACTACGGATTCCCCCCGTTGTACTCCCCCTAGCATGTATGATGCATGCATATTCTTAGCCCCCAAGTGCATAACTTTACATTTATCAACATTAAACCTCATCTGCCACATAGTCGCCCAATTAGACAGAGCATTGAGGTCGGCTTGTAAATTGGAGACCTCCTGTAAGGACGTTATTCCACTGCATAGCTTGGTGTCATCTGCAAAGACAGAAATGTTACTTTTGATCCCAGACCCAATATCATTTATAAAGATATTAAAAAGTAAGGCTCCCAGCACTGAACCTTGGGGTACACCACTGATAACCTTAGACCATTCAGAGTAAGAATCATTAACCACTACTCTCTGAATTCTGTCTTTTAGCCAGTTTTCTATCCATTTACAAACTGATATTTCCAAACCTGTAGACCTTACCTTACACATGAGCCGTGTGTGGGGAACTGTATCAAACGCTTTTGCAAAATCCAAGTATACCACGTCCACAGCCACACCTTTGTCCAAGGTTTTACTTACCTCTTCATAAAACGAAATCAGGTTTGTCGGACAACTTCTGTCTTTCATGAACCCATGCTGTCTGTTGCTTAAAAATTTTTTTCCAGCAAGAACTCGTCTATGTATCTTCCCGACTATAGAAGTTAAACTAACAGGTCTATAGTTACTTGGTAAAGACTTTGTTCCCTTTTTAAATATAGTCACCACGTTCGCCCTGCGCCAATCCAGTGGTACTATTCCCGTCATTAATGAGTCCCTAAAAATTAAATACAATGGCTTTGAAATGACAGAGCTCAATTCTTTTAGGATCCGTGGGTGGATGCCATCTGGTCCAGGTGCTTTATCCACCTTTATTCTGTCTAAATATTTCTGGACCATATCACTTTTGAGCTATTGTAGATCATTCGGGGATGTGTCAATACCACCCCCATTATGGACATGAGCTCCCCCATGCTCTTTTGTATACACAGAGCTGAAGAAAGTATTTAATAAATTAGCCTTCTCTTTGTCCCCAGTCACCCACTCTAGATTATTTTGTAAAGGGCCTACATGCTCAGACCTGAACTTTTTACTATTAATAAATTTGAAGAATTTTTTGGGGTTTGTCCTACTATCTTTTGCAATCTGTTGTTCGTTTTGAATTTTTGCATCCTTGATTTCCTTTTTACATATTCTGTTAAATTCTTTGTAACATTTAAACAACACTAGTGTTCCTTCATTTTTATATTTTTTTAAAAGCTCTTTTCTTATTGTTTATAGCTTTTTTAACTTTGACCGTGAGCCACATAGGTTTTATTTTAAGCCCTTTAACCGCTTCCCGACCGCCTCCTGTAGATATACGTCAACAGAATGGCACGGGCAGGCAAAAGGACGTACCTGTACGTCCCCTTTAATTTGCCTGCCCGGGGGGCGCGCGCGCGCGCCGCCAGCGGCGCGCGCGCGACCCGGTCGGGAGCTCCGTGACCACGGCCGCGGGACCAGCGGACCCGATCGCCGCTGGTATCCCGCGATCGGGTTACGGAGCGGAAGAACGGGGAGAGGTCTATGTAAACAAACCTCTCCCCGCGCTTCCTACACTGACTGTCAGTGATCGGCGGTTCCCTGTCATCGGGAACGCCGATCAATGACGTCAGACGTACAGCCACGCCCCCCTACAGTAACCACAACACAACACGTCACACTGACTCCTCCCCGCCCCCTTGTGGTTAACCCCCTAACTACAACTGTCATTTACATAGGAATCAGTGCTATTTAAATAGCACTGATTTCTGTATAAATGACAAATGTCCCAAAAATGTGTCAAAAATGTCCGATGTGTCCGCCAAAATGTCGCAGTCACAATAAAAATCGCTGATCGCCGCCATTACTAATAAAAAAAAAAAAATATTAATAAAAATGCTATAAAACTATCCCCTATTTTGTAAACGCTATAACTTTTGCGCAAACTAATCAATAATCGCTAATTGCGATTTTTTTTACCAAAAATATGTAGAAGAATACGTATCGGCCTAAACTGAGGAAAAAAAAATGTTTTTTTATATATTTTTTGGGGATATTTATTATAGCAAAAAGTAAAAAATATTGCATTTTTTTCAAAATTGTCGCTCTATTTTTGTTTATAGCGCAAAAAATAAAAACCGCAGGGGCGATCAAATACCACCAAAAGAAAGCTCTATTTGTGGGAAAAAAAGGACGCCAATTTTGTTTTGGAGCCACGTCGCATGACCGCGCAATTGTTAGTTAAAGCGACGCAGTGCCGAATTGCAAAAAGGGGCCTGGTCCTTTGGCTGCCAATTGGTCCGGGGCTGAAGTGGTTAAACTTATTGCCCATGGGAATATACTTTGCAGTGAGGTCCCAAACAGTCTTTTTGAAGAATTCCCATTTCTGTTCTGTGCTCATTGATGCCAATATTCCCTCCCAGTCCAAGTCCTGGAGAGCAGCCCTCATCCTTGGAAAATTTGTTCTCTTGAAGTTGAGCGTTTTTATCTTTCCTGTATGTATTTCTTGCTTACAGCTAACATCAAATGAAATCATGTTATGATCACTGCTACCCAGGTGTTCCTTTATCTGAACATTAGTAATAAGCTCTGCATGGTTTGAGATTACCAGATCCAGCAGAGCATCATTCCTAGTTGGGGGCTCAATAAACTGGACCATAAAATTCTCCTGTAATAGGTTTATACATTTTTGCCCTTTAACTGTCCCAGCAGTGCCATTACTCCAGTCAATTTCTGGGTAGTTAAAATCCCCCATTATTATCACTGTCCCAGCCCTTGTAGCCCTTTCCATCTGTGCAAGGAGCTGAGTCTCCACCTCCTCGTGAACATTGGGTGGTCTATAACAAACTCCAATGATTAACTTTGAACTACGCACATCTATATGCAGTTCCACCCATAATGCTTCAGACTCATTACACTCTCCATCCACCAGGTCCTCTTTCACGCTTGCTTTGAGATCACTTCTCACATAGAGACAGACACCGCCACCTTTCCTTTTTACCCTGTCTCTCCGAAAGAGTGCATAGCCAGGAATATTAATAGCCCAGTCATGTGAAGATTGAAGCCAAGTTTCAGCAATACCAATTACATCATATTATGGGATAGATTTACGGAATTTTTAATTTTTAATTTTTTTTTACTAGTAATGGCGGCGTTCAGCGACTTATAGTGGGACTGCGACATTGGAGCAGACAAATTGGACACTAAGTGACACTTTTTTGGGGACCAGTGACATTAATACAGTGATCAGTGCTAAAAATATGCACTGTCACTGTACTAATGGCACTGGCTGGGAAGGGGTTAACATCAGGGGCGATCAAATGGTTAAATGTGTTCCTAGGGAGTGATTACTAACTGTACTATAGAAGGGGACCCCTAATGGTGGACTTTGAAGGCACGTACAACCATAAAATAATGAAAAAGCTGTTTTATTTATTCATGGGATAGATATAAAATCATGTTATAAAAAACATATATGTATACGTCAACAACATAGTAATTGGCAAAACATCATACAATTAACTAGTAAACTGTCACCTATATATGATACAGTAAACTAAGGAGCTTATCACCCTACGCGTTTCGGAGCTCTGGGAGTCTTCTTCCTCAGGGGTGGATGTAAAGCAAAAAGCGTGATTATAGCAAAGTATGGTGCTGTACATATATGACGTAACACTCATTAAAAACAATAGAGCGGGTACGATGGAATGTCTGGCTTCCCAATCTCCAGGGCTTCCATGCATGGGAATTGTTGTGTATAGATGGGAATGTATTTTTATGTTTTTACTGCCAATAGGCAGGGTGGTCCACCAAATCCCCAATGAGATTCCGCTGGGCAGGTCCGGGAGAGACACTGGGGCAAAAAAAGTGCTAGGCCCTGGCACGGCGACCCAATGTCTCTCCCGGACCTGCCCACCGGAATCTCGTTGTCCGTAACGCTCTATTGTTTTTAATGAGTGTTACGGGCATTTTCTGACAACAAAATTCGTTCGCGTAAATTTCGATCGTGTGTACACAATTCCGACGCACAAAGTGCCACGCATGCTCAGAATAAATTACGCAAAAGAAGCGATCGGTCTGGTAAAACTTGCGTTCATAATGGAGATAGCACATTCGTCACGCTGCAATTTTTTAAATAGTTTAATGCAGCGCATTCTCTTCTTCTTTAGAATGAAGTTGTTTTGCTGCTCATATTCACACAGAGTTATCACAAACTGATTTCTTTATTATTTCTCGTGATCTCATGAATAATATCAATTTTTTATTTTGTCAGATCTAATGTTAATAATAATAATGTTTTTCATTTTTGTTTCGTTTTTTTTTTTTTTTTTATCAAGATCTACATTTTTTTTCCCTATTGCTCTCCATAATATTATTTCTTGTTTTGTGTGTCAAGTCACCACAACACTATTGTTATCTTTTTTAACCTCAAGGAGGTTGGTTGGTGTTGGTGTCCCTTGTTAATTTCACATTGTATTTAGGAAATGTACCTGCCTACCCACAAACAAACTGTGCTTTTTGAAGTAAAACACATAGGCAAGTATTTCTGAAAAATAAATAGCCATTTATTCTGGGTCATAACAAATAAAAGAGGAAGGCAACGCTGGAGAAACTGGTAAAATTGGCGAAGCCTTTGTACCACAGGGCACACATCAACTATTTGCCAGCCAAAATTTGTGGCCTGAGGAGTCCATATAATAGTGAGCACAATCTGGTCCAGGACTACAAGAGATCAGGAAAAGCAGCAGATGACATATCTGTCCCCAGGCTGTGGTCATACAACAGCCTGCATCTTTTTTCAGACCAGACTGAACCCAGGCCATCACTCTCTGGTCTTCCTTACATACTTCTTTCCAGGCTGTGGCTCTGGTGCTGGAGTTGTGGCAGGAGGTGGAGCAGGAGGAGGAGGACCATGGTCCAACTCACAAACGTGGCTTTGGCTTGTGAGTTCGCCCCTCAACCCCTTATTTAGGGCCTCACATAAGAGGCATTGGTCCTCCTCCATTTCTAGCATTTTGCAGGCTGTCATGGAGGCATAGTCCTCTTGAAGACTGGGGGGGGGGGGTTTCTGAGGGCCGCAGTAGCCTTCAGAAATAGGCCAAGTGCTGGCTCCTCCAGATTACTCCTCTTCCTGGCACTTTTTTGTGGAAGGCCAAGGCAGGCTACTGGGCCCGGCCACCTCCTGGCTTCCACTTACCCCCGCCACCTCCTGGTTGCCACCTTCCACGGCCTCCTCCTGGCTGAGACTTTCCTGTGTATGAAAAAGGGACATCGTTTTTTTTTTTGGTTCATAAATCACACACAATTTTCAGCTCATGACTGTTATATATAATAGAAAAGACTATCATTCTGACCCCAGCATTTTTCAGTCTCGTCCCAATCATTTGTGGCCACTACTGTCTATAGATATGTAAAACACTTTGTGAAATCAGAACTTAGTTATCAAAACTAACATATATTTCAGTGGCGTAACTAGAACGCTCAGGGCCCCGATGCAAGAAACCATGGAGGGCCCCCCCCCCCCCCGACCTCCGGACAAAGCTCTTTTCTCCGAGCCCGATGGCAGAACACCAGGGCCCGGTCACAAGTGGGTGGCTGCATATAAAGGAACCTAAATATGGGGGTGGCAGCAGGGGCCATGGATAGAATCATGCTATGCATGAATCTATCCATTTGTCATAGAGGGAGTGGCTGGAGAGAGGGGGTGGCACCTGTGCGCCCTTTTGGACGCACCGCCACTGATAAACACATGCACATTCACATACATGCACTCTCACATACATGCACACACATACATATATGCACGCACACACACACACAGACAGACATACATGCATCATGCACACAGACATACATGCGTGCGCACACACACACATGCATCATGAACACACACATACATGCATCATGCACACACACAGACATACATGTGCACACACACACACACACACACATGCATCATGAACACACACATACATGCATCATGCACACACACAGACATACATGCGTGCGCACACACACACACACATGCATCATGCATTGCACACACATGCATGCACAGACACACACATACATCATGCGCACACACACAGACATACATGCGCATGCACACACACACATGCATCATGAACACACACATGCATCATGAACACACACATGCATCATGCGCACACACATGCATCATGAGCACACACATGCATCATGCGCACACACATGCATCATGAACACACACATGCATCATGAACACACACATGCATCATGAGCACACACATGCATCATGCGCACACACATGCATCATGAACACATACATGCATCATGCATTGCACACACGGACACACACATACATCATGCACACACACACACACGTATGATGCACACACATACAGATACAGTAGATAATTTTATATAAAAAAAAACGAGTCCTCTTACCTTGTCTCTTCCTGCCGGGTACTGCACTGCAGGGGGAGACTTTCACTTTAGCCTAATGTGAGGAGCTCCCTGCACATCGCCGATTACAGTTTAGAATCGGCGATCGGGGGAGCTCCTCTCAGCCGCCCCTCCTAGCGAAGTGTACAGGGGGCCCCCAGGGCCCCCTGCAGCAAGGGGCCCGGTCGCCATGGCGATCGCAGCGACCCCTATAGTTCCGCCACTGATATATTTAACATCATTAATTTGGAAACCAGAAATATTTTTAAGAATGCTATACCCGACTCAAGCTGGGCTCCTCCACATGTTGCTGCCTGGAAGGCCCAGGTTGGTCGTCAGGAGCCTCAGCTGGGGGGGAAGGAAGCCTTGAAGGAAGACTGGAGAGTGCTGACCTGGGTTCCCTCTGGTCTGACAGAAAATGCAGTCTGTCATAGTACCACAGCCTGGGTACATAAATGTCATCTGCTGCTCCTGATCTCAGGGAATCCTGGACCTTCTTGCGCTCCCTATTATAAGTGCTCCTCATGCCACCAATTTTGGACATTAAATACTTGATGTCTGCCATGGGGATCACCGGCTTCACAAATTCAAGCAGTTTCTCCAGCGCTGCCTGCCTCTTTGTTGGATTATTATAAAACAGGTGGTTCACCTACCACAGACAGGGCAGCTCCCTAAACATATCAATGAATATTCCTAGAAATTCCCTATCATTAACGGGATCCATTTTCTCTGCAAGACACAACACAAGACAAACCCTAATGTCAAGCAAAACTCTCCTAATCTTGACCCAATATAGGCCTCAATCTATAAGCAGTATAGGCCACTGATGCACCAAGTTAAAATTGTACCTTCGTTATAACGATCGTCGCTTCCATTACTCCGTCCTCCGCTCACAGATTGTACGTATGATGCACGTGTCTTCCGCTTTATATACACTGCGCATGCATGAAACTCCGCCCACCCTGACGTTCTTTCTAGTCTATTTCCCGCCCCTTGTCTTTCGGCGCAGTGGGAGATCACATGGCGGAGAGACAACAGCTGCATGCAGAGGATAGCAGCAAAGACGAACGGCCGGAGCCCCGAACCTCCCAATTCCAGAGGAGATCGAAGGCCTCAATTATGGCCTTTATAGAGATGGTGGAGACGGCGGACATCTTCAAGAGGGCCGACTATGATGGGAAGCATGGACCATACCCAAAACCAAATTTGAGAAAGGCCAAGATCATGCCTAAAGTTGTGAAGAGTCTGCACAGGAATTTTGGGTTATGACGATCCAAGGATCAATTGAGGAAACGATGATCAGAACTCAAATTGAGAGAGCACGATCAGTACAGAAAGATCAGGAAACTGCTAGTATTAAGTATTTGTCCTGTGTTTCTATTATTATTATTATTATTTGGATGCTGCTCCATGTGCTTTTCTTTACTGTTGTAATGTTTAAAATGGCAACTTTCATGTTCATGGGCACAGTAATCGGTCATAGGAAACATTGTTCGTTCGCCTTCTTATAAGATCTGGACACAGGAGCACTAGTGTGGGACACCAGAATCAAACTTTTTAGGGTGTCCCCTACAGGTGCTCCAGTGGATACTAGGGGTCTCTACATGTGTGATACTTTAACAAAAAAGGTAAGTATTCCAGCTTTAGAAAGGAAATAAAATGTTCTTCAGCTTGGAACTCTGGCAAAACAGACAATTGTTTCATATTCCTATTTCTGCCCTCCAATATCTGTGTGCTAAGTATACCTATTTTTTATTCACATAGATGAGAAAAGACTCGGGACATCTGAGAACACCAGGGACCCCTCACCTCCTAAAGAAGGGGAAATCACAAAACCACAAGCAGAGGATGAGGAGGGAGAGGTTTATGAAGTTGGCGAAATTGTCATCACAACAGGTGAGTGTCTGAGACCACAGCTTCAGGTAAGAGATCTATGCCTGAATATTTCTAATACATGGTGTGTTTTTTTCTTTTAGGTGATGTGGATGTTGTGGAAGAAAAATCTCATGTCACCAGTGAAAGTGCCCAGATCCTCATCAGGGAGAGAATGGGGTGCAATCGTGATTTAGAAAATATAAAGGAAAACATCAATGATGTTCAACAAAAAATCAAGAACATCATTGATGTTTTAGGCAGAATGTAAAACACACAAAAATTGTACCATTATATCGTGTATTTTTGCTTTGAAAACTAATTTGTAAAGTATTTTAAAAGCCAAATTTTGAATATGCACACGGTGTGTCAACATGTGCTATCTGCCATCACAGAATATCAATGTACGCGTTTTGTGGGTGCAACCCCTTCCTCGCAAATCAATTAGGTGAGAGGAAGGGGTAACACACCCAAAACACATTCTGGTATGTCAATGGCCCCCCACCCGCAAAGTACTCGACATACTTCTGTCTTACTTTGCAGGCGCTTTGGGGGGCAAGCCAGGACGGCCAGCTTCAAGCGCTGTCAGGGTTTCTTGTTGAAGTCTGGCCTCAGGCCCAACTGAGGCCACATAGCTCATTGAATTTGTCCTTAAATAGTTGTGTAGAATGCAACATGCAAGGATTATATGGTTAGGTTTATATTCCGCCATGTTGATTGGCGTAAGGAATAGGCGGAACCGGCTGGCCATTATCCCAAAAGCGTTCTCCACCACTCTTCTGGCTTTGGCCAAGAGGGTAGTTATAAACCCTCTGGTCTAGGGTGAGGGTCCTCATGACTTCAAAACGATCGGCTGGTCAGAACAAACTAACAAAAGCACTGAAAAACAAAGGCCGGAGCTGAAAATCAGATACGAGCGGACAAGAACGCACTGAAAGTCAAATACGTAATAGAAATACAAACCCACAAGCACAAACTGAAGAGCAGTAACGATCGGAAAAGCAGGAATGAAAAGCGCGAATCGTCTGTCACCAAACTACTAAGACGAGATTAGCGGAAAGAGCCCAAAGGGTGGCGCACTTCTAGTGCCATCATACGTGTTGTACGTCATTGCGTTCTTGACGTCACCAACTTTGTGTGACCGTGTGTATGCAGGACAAGTTTGAGCCAACATCCGTCAGAAAAAAAAAACATGGATTTTGTTGTCGGAATGTGCGATTGTGTGTACACGGCATAACTCTTCTCTCACTTTTGTTTTGCAGAATTTTTGAGCTTTTACTACTGAGCCTTTAAAGGACTCCACCAGCCCAGTAGCCAGTCACCTCACTCCAAGTGACACTGATTCATATATTACACTTGAATACTTGGAAGCTTGACTCATGTACAACAGCTGTGTTTATTATTCTCCTGAGGCCTCTTTCCATCTTTTGTGACTTCCAGGCTGGGTCCCTAGGATGCCCTGTGCCATGATGTCGGACCCATTAGTGGGATTCCAGTCACTAGAGAAGGAGCCTAAGCACACAAGCTCCTTCACTACCAGGGCCTTCCGTCATCTATGCCAAGTTGCACTGCTTCTTGACTGGCTGGCTGTTTATGCAATCGACTCTAGTAATGTAGTCATTAACAACGGCAATATAGCCTCTTCCAAATAGCTTCACTGCGTGTTTGACAATGGTACTGCATCTTCTCTAACTCGTCATGTCCCCTAATAAGCTCTGTTCTTGTGATATGCCATTTGTGCATGCTTCCCCTTTAAGGTTGTCCTTAAGAAACTTTGGACCAGGCCAGGTTAAACAACAATAAACATTGTTTACTGAAGTTGTTAAGATTAACAAATAAACAGTTAAAAAAAATACATATTTCTGTGTACAATCTACTAAATGCCCACTTAGTTAGTAGACTGGTGCCCCTGGTTGCCCCTTGAGGTAGTCATATTTTAAATTGGTGAGAAAGACCTTAGAGTGCATACCATTGGAACCCTGACTCGGTTCCCACGGGGGGTGGTTAAGTGCAAAGTAGTGGTTCACATCTTTAGCAGCATACTTGTTCCTTGAATGGAGAGCCCTGGAAACAAACCTCCGGCCACTTACTGCGGCAGCCCCAAGAGATGGTTCTCACCCTTTTATGTGTTTGCCCCAGAAGATACCTCCCAAAAAAGCCCAGGAAAACCTGGCCAGCAGAGTTAATTCTTACCTTACAGGGAGTACCACCTCAGCAGGGCAAACACAACTAAACATGCTACATGGTTACTCCAATTCTAATGCAATAACTACAAAACAGTAGAACATTTTTAACCAACATAAAATGTTTAACATTCACCTGCTTACAAGTGTGCCTTCTCCACGATCTTCTGGATAATGTAGTGGGTTTTTTGTATATTGACATTGACATTTTAAATTATGTCTGTAACATTGACCTAGCCCCTTTCTTTGATCTTTCTGTGTGCTCAGTACTAAATATACAAATTTTAAAAATATTTTTTGTACATCTAACTCATATATGTATAATAAACCACTTATGTGGTTTATTATACAGAACATGTAATGCATAAATGCAGTAGCAAGAAAGATGGGCTTTAATGCCTAGCCGCTGCACATATGTGTTCACGATAGCAGAAGGTTATT